>CANSZD010000901.1:227500-251126 GCA_947648045.1 Beta corolliflora
GATGTAATCTGTCGATCAGATGTTCCGTTATACAATTTCCATCAATGCAATATGGTAAATGGCAAATCAGCATAACTTCCTGGTGCTGCCTTCTCTATGGGTGGCGGCACTCCTGGAATCTTGGAAATCATCGCCTGAACCTGCGCTAACTCCCTTCGGAGAAGATCTACTGGGCCCACTTGCTCAAAGGCTCTATTGTTTGGGGGTTGCATTGTTCCTGCAATATAAGGGTTAGAAACATAATTCAAATACTGATTACTTACACGATGACCATCTTGCATATGGTTGAATATCGGCGTGTTCTGGAATGCATTTGCTCCATCCACCATTGAAGTGACGACATTCGTTGCCCCAGTAGACATAGGTTGAGAGTTAGGTAAAAATCCTGATGACGGGATTGGTGCTGTTAAAGATGGCTGACTGAAAGCGCCTCCTAAATAACCCTGAGTCTACCAGAATGACGTTGCGCCGTTGTGGCTGGTTGACTTGGCCTCATCCACATTGGCAAACTCGTCCCGACTGTTAACAATACAGGTGGAATGTACCTCTTATTCACAATTGTGAAGACAGGCGTCCCCTAAGACGCGAGGAAGGTCATCGGCGTCGAGAGTTGTGAAGAAAACATCTGACTTGCTGGGGTCCATGACACGCTGAATAGCACTAACGTCCTCGAAAGTGGAGTCTCATTGACGATATTTCAGTGCCCAATTCCAAGGACAAGTTCAACCCCATTGGGACTTCTTCTGCCTGTGTTGTCATGGGTGTTGACATGGTTCCCATGTCGAGTTACATTACGACACTAGAAAAATCCCTTCGTGCCTGATGCCCTCCAGTTGCGATTGAGACCGCTGACGACACTTGGGAACGTAAGGCGTCGTTTTCTCGTTGCAGCAATGCCATTTTCTCGTTCATGGCCTCTGCCGCCAGGGCAATACGACGTTCAACGTCTTGCATTGAAAAAGAATGGTCATCTGACATTGTAAAGGCTCTTAACCGATTTATTACTCCTGCTCTCTGGAAGAGGGTTTGGCTAAAGGCCCCACGGTGGGCCCCAAATTGTTTAACCAAATTTCTACACAAGACAAACAATCAAGAATTTGTATGAGATCTCTAACCAAATCAAGAGTGTAAGAAGAAAGCTGTAATAATTTTATGTATTGCTTATGAGTGCCAAGAAGAATGATCTACATATTTGACCTTTAACTGACTTTTATACATACATTCTAGGATTAACGTCTATATTACTATCCGTTTTAATGTCATAAATATCTTCTATAACTGTCCCTAGTTTCTAACACATGTAACTGCCTCTATGTCTTACACCCTCAGCAATCCAACGATCCTCTCATGATTTCAACCGACCCAGTTGACGGGTGATGCTCCCAAGGGGCCTGCTTCAAAGATGGATTTTCGGCCCATTACTTCCCGCTCAAATTCTTGGCTCAACAATAGGTAGGAGTAACAAAGAATAGACAGCAGCGTTTAGAAGAGGATATAACAATGGCAAGCACAAAGCAGCGGATTATAAAGGAAGAATACAGATCATATATAATACAGTAGCGAATTGAAGAATAAGCTATTGTTTGTGGTATCTTCGTCTAAAGTTTGTGGTATCCCAGCATTTAGTTTACTTCCATTTTGTTTCTAGTTCAATTTGTTTTGGAACATGAATTGTTTAGACTTTCTTTTAAATTTAATTCATTAACTTTCTCTTTTTATTAGTATTAATTTTGCTCTTAGTATGTTAAGATAAATCTCTTTAGGGCAGGGAGATATATTTAGTATAAGATTATTGAATTGTGAGAATGAAAAATTTATGACCTTTTTTGTTGGATGGTTATGTTTATGCTTTGATTGGATTGATAACTTATTTTTATCGTGTTAACTTGTCAGATTATATTTTAGAGTGGCCATCTTTAGTGTAATTTGTTAGTTCACTCGCTAGGATTTGGCTTGTGATACGTAATTGTCCTAGTTAAATCCGCTAATAGCAACTAGGTGTTTGATTGACGACTAAATCTTGTCGTAATATCTATGGTTATTTAATCCTTTAAGTTGCAAAATTTGAGCTTGTGTAATTATGGCTTAAGTTAACTTCTTCCTAGTCATTCATGCTACTAATTAATCGAGTCTAGAGAGGTTGTTCTAGATTATTGTTAGTTAGACAATATCCCAAGAGCTTGCTTGGTTTATATGCAATGAAGGGAAGTTTAGAGTATTTGTTTATGTTCTGGGCTATTTGTGTTATGGGTTAACATTAAGGTGTATGCATAGCTTGTCTAATTTCTATTCATGATTTATTAATTCGATGATCAATTTTTTTTTCCAATGCTAGTATATATCTCCCGACCCGTATTTTATTATCTTTGATTATCTCTTTCTTAGTTTAGTTATTTAGTAGATATTTCCTAGTTAGTAGTTTATTTAGTTAATTGATTTTCTATCAAAAATAGGGGTTTCTAACTAACACAAGAAATAATAATATAAATCCAATTCCCTGTGGGATCGACCCTGACTTAGCCGACTACATTGCTAGAAGGTTATAGTTAGGTTATTTTGGTAGGCTCGCGACAGCCGTACCAAATTTGGGCGCCGTTGCCGTGAACCGCGTTTTTTTTTTTTTGCATTTACACTAATTTTTCTCACTAACCTTCATTACTAACTTTCAACCTAGTTCTCGTCTTCTTTGTTTGTGAATGTTTGACAGAAACTTAAAGCAAAGGTTAAGAGCATTTGCAGCAAGTAACAAGGGACTAATAATTCCTCCATTCAACTTTCATTCTCACACTCGAGCTGAACAACATGAGGAGGCGTGTCGTATTCCACTTCATCTTAGAAAGTTCATCTTTGGAGGAGGAAGAAGAAGCTAAATTTGAGATGACGCACACTTTGAAGGAGCTAGCAACTCTTACTTTTGATCCAAACTTGTTGTGCATTGTTAACGAAGACGAGGAGACTGAGTGTGAGATCAAGCCTAGGTTGTTACGAGCATTACCTACTTTTTCGGGTTTCCATAGTACCAACTCTTTAGGTTCTGCTTATATGACTGATTCGAAAAAGTTCTTGAAGGACTTTCACATAGCTTATTCCACAATGAGACCTATTAGAGTTACACTTGATAAACTCAACTGAAGGCATTTCCGTTTACTTTATCTGATGCTGCTAGAGATTGGCTTTATGATCTATCTGCCCAACCCATCACCACTTGGGTTGAAATGCACAAGGTATTCTTAGCAAAGTACTTCCCATCATCTTTGTCGTCCAACATTAGGAAGGATATATGCGGGATTAGGCAAGATGACACAGAGACAGTTCATGAGTACTAGGAACGGTTCAAGAAGTTATGCAACAGCTGGCCTAACCATCAAATTAATGAGCAACTACTAATTCAGTAATTCGTGGAAGGGTTAACATACAATGATCAAAGCATGGTTGACGCGGCAAGTGGTGGATCACTAGGTGATAAGACACCAGCCGATGCAATGAAACTCTTATTAGGAAACATGGCTACTAATTCTCAGTTATATTATGGGTGTAGGAATCAATATTCAACTTTATAACCTCAAATAAAGGAGGAAGGTAACTCTAAGCTCGAGCAACAAGTACATATTCTTACCTCTTTAGTGGAGAAAATGGTAATTGGAAAGACAATTGAGCAGCAAGTTCATGCTATAGGAGATTTTCATGGGCATCAAAATGGAGGCAGCTCTAACTTCAGAACAGCAGTCATGCAGCAGCAACATTTCCATCCCCCACATGGTTTCCCTTCTTTGCAACCACCATATCAGCCCCAATACCAGTCTAGACCTCCACAACAACAACAATCTGGTGGTATGTCATTGGAGGAAATAGTGAAATGTTTGGCTACTAACACTCTCCAGTTTCAACAAGAAACAAGAAGTGGTTTGAAGAACCTAGAGAATCAAGTTTCTCAGTTAGCTGAAACTGCAGGCAAGTTGCAAACTCAAAGTTCGTTCTTACAAATTACCTAGCCAACCAGAGAGATATCCGAGGGAGAACATAAGCTCAGTCACATTAATTGGTGAGCAAATTTGTAGCTTACATAAGGATATTGAGGAGCAAGAGATCAAAAGTAATTGATAGGAAAAGAATGATAAAAAGCTTTCTAAGGTGAGAGAAACATTTTATTTTGATCCTAAGTATGACCGCATTCTTTTTCCTTGCAGGTTGTTGTGCCAAGATCAAGAACAAGAACGACTCGAAGAGCACCTTGATGTTGTCCCTACGCAAAATATATCTAAAGGAGATGAGAAGTTGAGTATACGGAAGAACATTTGTGATGGTGTAAAATGTAAACTCCCTCCTAAATGTAAGGATCTAGGTTCCTTCACTATCTCTTGTAGAATAGGGAATATGAGAATTGAAAAGGCTATGTTAGATTTAGGAGCCTCGATAAATGTCATGCCATTATCCATTTTCAAGGCTCTTAATCTAGCTCCCTTGAAGAAAACTCACGTTATTATTCAGTTAGCTGATGGTTATGGTACATCTCCGTTTGGAATATTGGAAGATGTTTTAGTACAAGTTGATAACTAGTTTGGTGTTTCCGACATATTTTTACATTGTTGATATGGATAACAATAACTCTTCTATTCCCACATCAATTTTATTAGGGAGTCCGTTTCTTAACACCTCCAAAACTAAGATAGATGTGCGAGCAGGGACTCTTTTTATGGAGTTTGATAGAGAAATTGTTAACTATAATATTTTTGTTTCACTGAAAAATACAGTTGATTTTAAAGATGCTTGTGATACTTATGTGATTGCTTGTCAAGTGCATGCATTTTGCAGGTAAAAGCCAATAGTTACTCCACTTGGGCATGTGAAGAGCAATGAATTTGATGGGAAATTGGCTAACCCGATTGATGTGGGTTGAGTGAAAAAAGAAGACGTCAAGCTTACGATGATAAATGAAGCGCTCTTGGGAGGCAACCCAAGTTTCATGTTTCCATGATCCTTTTTTTTTTTTTTTTCTCTTTTTCTTCCGTATTTTACTTCTTTTTATTAAAAAAAACCAAAAAATTTTTTATAGGTTCAGTGAATTTCGTTTTTCATTCTAGGATTTTATCCTTCCTCTTTAGTTTTATTCATTTTTCTTTGTTTTTAGGAGTTAGTCTTCTATTTCTTTGTTTCGTTCTTTCTTCCCCCTCCCCAACACCTCTTTTGTGTTTAGTGTTACTTGATATTGGCTCCTCTATCTTACTGCAGGGACATCTTTTCTTTGCATCAAATGTCCACACTTCATGAAGTTCAATCTTGGGGGAGGAACGACATTCGATTCTTATTAGTACAACCATGGATGTCGCAGCTATTTGTAAAGAGCACTGACAGCTGTGAAGAAACTTACAACCTGTTTCATTGCACACTGTGCGAGAAGATATGCAGTGACCTCATAATTCCCTGCTGCACATATTCACAACACACCAACTAGTCTCTATCATCAGCCCTCGTGCACTCCCCATCTTTTGATGGGTATCTTGCATGTGTTCTCTTATGGACAATGATGAGATTGTTGCATGTGAAGATTAATGTAACTGACATTTCGAGAGTCTCGTCCACATCCTTTGATCCGGTGAGCTCTACTCCTTTTCTTTTTCTCTTCTTTCTTCTTTTTCCCACATTAAGGACGATGTGTGATCTAAGCTTGGGGGGAAGAGTTTTGCTGGAATTTTTGAAGTAGTGTGTTTTTTTTGAAAATGTTTGTGTGATTATATGTGCTGGAATAGTGGTCTTGTTTCGTTTCTTTTTGTTTTGTTTTATGGAAAATGTTTGGAATTTGTGAAGTATTTCGGGTTCGTTTGGCTTTGAAAACAAATATTTGCTGTTTGGTTTTTGTCTTGTTTTAGGGGAGATGCTGACGAAATTTTTGCAAAATTTAGCTCCACTATATTTGATTTTGGTGTTTGAACTTGTGTATATGCCTTTTTATGAACTTCTAGAAGTCCGAACTCTGTGAATTTTGAATCGTTTTGCTTAATCTATTTGTGTTGTGAAGCGGCAAAGAAGAGATGATTTAGGCATTTAGGTTCTTCGACCACATTGAGCCAAAAAGCCTACCAATGGTATTTTCCTCTAGTGAGCTAACTTTGAGCTTTATTAGCTTATTTTTCATGATAAACTCACAAAATAAACCTTTACTAGAAAATCAAGTGTTTTACCTTTCTCTAAAATTAGTAGAGCATTTGTAATTGTAAAGTGGAATATTGTCATGATTGAGTGGTGGTGTTTATATTATAATGAAAAAAAAGAAGTTGAAAGTTTCATATTTTGAAGACTCTGTGTACCAATATTTGGGCATGAAAAAAAAAAGGAATGAAAAAGAAAAAGTTGGAAACTTTTAAAACAAAATATGAAAAATTTTCTGCATGAAAAAGAAAGAAAGCAAAAAGAAATTTGAGACCAAATATGTACGTGTGGTGTTTCTATCTTTTGTTTAGGTAGCTCGAGTGAGTACTCGTTGGGGTCTTTTCATGCCTAGTGCCTTGAGTCAATTGGACCGGGAGTCACTAGTCGAAATCACGTTATAAGAGCTACTTCACAAAGACATAACATTTAGAGTGATGAAACTTAGTGAAAAGGTTTATGAATTTAACAAAGATGGTGTGTTTTTGTATTATGTTTGTGTTGCCGCTTCGCTCTACTAGTCTTAGAGTTTTTACCACCATTTTCCTAATTTTTTATCACACCTTTATTTATCTCAACCCCATTACATCCATGATTAAAGTCCTAATGATCGTTGAGGTTGTTTAACTACTATTTAGCATACGTAACTTATGGTTGGTTCATAGAAGTTGTAAGTGGCCTTAAGAGCTCATTGATTGCATATATGCTAGTTTGATGCTATTGTTAGGTGTTGTGGTGTGTTTGGCAAAATCGACCTTTTTGTTTTTCTCAAGCGTTGAACTTCCCTTGTTTTTCATGTCTTTGCTTGAGGACAAGCAAGATATTAGCTTGGGGGTGTTTGATAGGGTCGTAAAAGTGTGCACTAGTGCATAATTGGCCTAAGATATCACCCCAAAAATGTTACTTAAAGGCCTAAAAGTGTTGCTTTAGGAAATAGATAACACTTTTATAGGTGAAACATTTGCATGTGCTACCTATTCTCTAAGGTAACACTTTCCAGTGATAAAGTTTCACTTTATCAAGTGTTACTCAAAATTCTCTAATGTAACACTTTTTAAAACTAATGTAGCATTTTTTTAGTGTTACTTATAATTTTTTATGTAACACTTTTTCATCTATAGTAGCATTTTCTATGTCATCTCTTGAATTATAGTAACACTCTATTAGCCGTTATGTATCATTTTAAGTCAGCATATGTATCACTTTATTAGATATTAGGTAACACTTTTTATGAGCTAGCTTTATAATAACACTTCTAATTCACATGTCTTATAGATTATAGTAACATTTTTTCAATTGTCAGCACATATACAATGATAATAATACTAAAATTTACAAATGAAATTAATGAAGAGGAAATAGAATGATATTATAGATATATAGAGTACAAATACTCAACGGTCATTGTAAAGAATGAGCCAAAGAGTAGTATTCATCAATTGAAAACATACTATTGCATTCAAAATATAAATAGTTGATATTAAAATCCAGTCATAATATATATAACTCTCCTAAAATAAACCTAAATCAATTTTAAGGTAATTTTTTTTTTCTTCAATTCCATTGCTTTATCCATGCATGCATGTTTCCCGAAGCATCATGCCATTATCTTCATCATCCTGCAATAAGAACAATAAAAATCTTCAAAGTCTTATATGATAACAGTGAAGAGTAACAGATATGAAAGTTCATTACTTAACACAAGCTTAGTCTCTAGAGGAACATTTAATGATAAGAGATCATAGGACCAATTATACACATAAATGAGCTTCATGCATCGTAATACCAATTATTGCACAAATATGATGTGACTCGGGAAGCTTCAATTGTGCTCCATATATAACCCGGATAGCTAGTAGCTACCTTAATGATGGCAAATACGTTAAATACTACGTTATGAAGTTCTAACTTCCATACGAAGGGAGGTACCTTTCTCGAATTGCTCTTGCAAGGAGCTATGTGCACCTTCGTAACCGTAACCAATAGCCTTTGCACCGCACTACCAAAATGTACCAGAAGTATCTGTATAATATCTACACAGCAGATATAAGAAGGTTCAAGCTTCTAATAGACGAACACCAAAAACACCAAGACTACGGGTGAGGTAGAATTAATAAAAATGACATTCAGTAAACTATTCATATGAAATTTTAAATTACAAGCTTGGTCCATTTTCATCATGCCCTGCAATGAGAAGAGACACACCAAAAGGGAGAGACTGCATAAAACACACAAGACATTCCATCAGAATAGCTGTGAAATCAGAATATTTTGTAAAGTAGTGAAGTACAGTCAGAGATTGAACTCTTAAACAGCTGCAAAAAGTTAATAGTTCATAACACTAGAAACGAAAGGAAGCTATCTCCAACAATGACAACTTCGTATTATAGGAAGGTCGTCTCATTGCTAATATACAAAAGTCAGATCCATAAGCGAGGGTCCGCAATTTATTCAAGGAAAAAAAGTGAACAAGAATTATTACGTGGTATTGGAGGCAGCTCAATAGTTAGCCACCACTTGGAGCTGGATAACTTAAACAGCAAGAAAATATTATGACCCAAGCAAATGGCTTCCGATAAGCACATCAACAACTAGTTACAGATTAATTTTACAGCTTGAGAAAGTGGATTAAAGAAGAAAAAGAAAAGAGAAAGGGGGGAGGGGGGAAGCAACCAAAAGATATGATAACAAAACAAAACGTGAAGGCAATTGGGAGAATTCCAGGTGTACAAGATAAGGTTGCCATTAGTGCTCATCATATAACATATACCAAGTACCAACTTGTCTTTTTTATTTTTTTGTTTGTTTTGAAACTAAAGATATAGGTAGTTACCTGGCAGGCGTTTGTCGTACACCCCTAACCATATAAAATTAACTTACTTACCCTCACAAATCAACACTAGTGGAAAAAACGTTAAATGACACAAGAAAACTGATCCGGTTTTTACAAAACCGAATCGGTTAATCTATACTGATGCGGTTTTGGTCAAGGCCCGCATCAGTAGTTGATCCAGCCCAAAAAACGCGCCTCTTAATAGGGCCCAAAGGAGGGTTATATGCACAGACCCATACCACGCTCTCTACTCATCCCTCAAAAACATCAAAGCCTAAGCTCCCTCATCTCTCTCTCTCTCTCTCTCTCCTCTCTAGTCCTCCCTCATACCACGCCAATCAGATATGCTCTAACCTCCCACCTCTCTTCTCTCTCTCTCCTCAAGCCCTAAGTTCCCTCCTCTCTTCTCTCTCCTCTCACCTCTCACCTCTCACGAACGCCACCACCTTTCCACTCCCCTCACAAACGCCAACCAGATTTGCTTGCGCCCCTCACAAACGCCAATCAGATCTCCGACGTGATGTCTGCTACTTGCGCCTCACCACCACCGCCAACAACAATTGCCCAGTGATCGGATTTCCGACGCGATTTCAATTTGGTTTTTGTATCTCGCTTTATTGTTGGAATTTTTGTAACTTTTGAAGTTATTAGGTCTCTAATTAAATTGGGTATTTCGTATTTTCACCAGGATGAACAAATTGCTTGATGAAGAGGTTGAATGGAATCGCTCCGCTGCTTTGATGCATTCCCGATTTCACTATCGTACAATTTTCTCTCTCTTCTTCTCTAATTTCTTGATTTGTATGTTTTTGTAGTGTGAGAATCGAATTCTAGGGTTTATGTTTCGTGTTTGAGTAATCATGAACTGATTAATATGCTCATTTCTTTGTTGGAGGCATTTTTTTATCTTAATTTCTTAGAGTCTATACTGATATTACTTGTACTTCGAATTTGAAGAATGTTCAGTTTTGCAATGTTTTTGATTTTTTCAAATTAATGGAATTAGGGTACTTGAATTGATTTTTATGATATGATAGTATGTCCTTAGAACTATGACTGTGATTATGTCATTTTGTGACTGCTATTCAACTAATGTCGTGATTTTGCTATTCAACTAATGTCGTGATTTTGCTGTTGTATTGCCGTAGAATTCCAATTTAGGATGGTTTTGGTTTGTTGCTAGTGTTTGTTGCTGGTGTTTGTTGACACTTTGAGGACTTTTTTTCTTCTTCTTAAAAGTTGAATTTTCTAGTTATATGTTTTATGAGGGGTTATTGACGATAGATTTTAGGGTTTCTTGAGTGTGATTTTCACTTGGATTTGGTTATTTGATTTACGAAATGATTATTTCTATTGGATATTTCTATTGGTATGGCGTTCATTGCCAACATTCTTCTTTGTATTTTGTGTAACACCCCCGTCAACCCGAACCCTTTTTCATTTAATAATATTAGAGATGGGGGAAAATCCACGAGGGTTCGACTCAACGGGCGTACTACCACCGCACTTATCTCATTGGAAATAAATGCAAGGCTAGATTAAAGCATACTAAATTCAAAATAAATTAATCCTTACAACCCAGTATATCGTTCATTAAATATTACTAATTACTTAAGTGTTTCAGAGTTCCAGCGGAAGCTAAATCATAAGCTAAGTGGATGACAACTCTAAATGATCTCCCTTTGTTCCCCCGTCGATCACCCACCTGCACAAATACATTGAAAAGAAACAAGAGAGACAAGCTCCCAAAAATCAGAAAAACTGAGTAATTCCAACTCCATCCCGTAAAATACTTAAGTTGAAAATACTTTGTAAAATAGTAGGTTAATAGGGTTATAAAGCATAGCACACATACACACATGTATATATATATATACAATGGATAATCACATAATTAATTTCAATTAATCCAATTATTTAAGGAGAGGAAAGAGAACGCCAGTAAGTCGGGGTCAATCCCCTGTAACCACTTACTTCAACATTGTAGGCCGGGGTCAATCCCCTGTAACCACCTACGGATAACATAATGGCCATAATAACAGAGTCTCTAGTGTGCACACCCCTTCTACTTGGATCACAACAAGATAGAAGGAAGACAAGTAACAGAAAATCAGCATAGTAATCAGAGAACCTGTAGGGGCCGCTGAACCTCTCATACAGGGCAACCTGTTCATCATTTCCCTCCGATATTTCACTTTACGTGATTAACATCTTTTAATTCAAGTCATCACATAAATCACGTACACAATTACGTCATCGTTGTTCAATCCAGTGTGAACATATTTCATCCATCATAATCTCAATCCATTCATAGCGGTTTCAATAACTCATTTCATAAACACAACCGTCACTTGAGTTCATTTATCACTTCAAATTCACAATCCTTTCATTATCACAAGTTCTTACTAATTTCAACTTTCATAAAATTTCAATAATAATAATAATAACGGTAATAATGATAACAATAATCATCATCATAATAATAATAATAATAATAATAATAATAATAATAATAATAATAATAATAATAATAATAATAATAACCATAACATTACTAAATGACATTAAGCGGTTTTAATAACGTTATAATAAACATATTTGTCATATCGTATATCGTCCATAGTCATGATTCATAATCGAAATCGATAGTCGTCGTCCATTTTATCATTCGTATTCATAATCTGCATTAAGTCGATAATCCATAATTATAGTCCATACTTATATATATTTTATAAGCACATAATAATCACATAATCAATTCGTTTTACACTAACGGGGTCTATGTTTAGATGGACATCGGAGATTACCTCGTGACGCGTGCCCAAAAGTTACGTTCACGAACGGATTAACACTCTTGATATTCCTCGTCTACGCGATCGGAATCTACATTGGACGTTAACGATATCTAAGTTAGTTACCTAAATAACCCCTTTTTTTTATATAAAATAAACAATTTAAATAATTCAAATAACTTAAAGAATTCTTAATGATTTTAAGAGAGTTTATAAATCAAAGTTTATGGTTTCAAATTATTTATGAAATCATTTTAAGTTCTCAATTATTACTTCAACTTGGTTTTCATTAAATTAAACAACTATTTTAAATATAGAAAACTAACTTTATTATACTTCTTATTTTGTTTTAGAAAATTAAGAAATACTTTCAAGTTATAAAAGACTAAGTTAATTAATCTAAAATACACCAATTTAATAAAGCAAGTCAATTTTGGAAAGTCATTTGTTTTGTTTTAAAAAAAAGTAAACTTAATGAGAAGGGGAAGGGGAGGTTTACTGATTCAAACAATCAGTTGACAAAACCAAAAGAAAAAAAACGGTAGAAGGTAGGAAGGAAGGAACAGGGGAGGCGAATCAGTGGGGAAGAAGAGGGAGGCTGGCGGATTTCGAGGTGGCACACGGCAGGGCTCAGACGGGAGGGTGGTCGAGGCAGGGGTTCGAGTGGTTCAGGCGGCCGGACAGCTCGGTGGGGAGGGTGGTGCAGCTGGGCGTGGCTGAGTTTGTTTATTGGTGGATTGAAATTTCATTTTCAATTTTCAAAATCAAAAATCAGAAATTAAGGAAGAAGAGAAATGAATTGAAGCAAACCTTTTTAGATTGTTTGCTTGGGCAATTGGGTGAGTAAAGTTCAGTATTTATAGAGCAAAATTTCGGAATTTGTGGAGCTTAGTCAACCTCCATTAATGGTGGAAGTATGGTGTGAGATTTTGTTTTCTGATTTTGGGGGATTTTGTGCAGAAGAATTGAGGTTGAGGTTGAATTTGTGCTTGATTTTCAAAGTTCTCTGACAAGAACTGTTGAATTTGTGGAAAAAAATTTCCTTTGGTTTGTTGATTTTTTTTTGTACGTGAGGAAGGAGGAAGGAGGAAGATGGTGATCTATGATCACATTTCTTTTTTTTTTTTGTTTTGTTTTGTTTTGGCTTTTGGCTAAAAAGACATATGGCTATGGACTTGTATTTGGGCTTTGGATTACTATAAATGGATGGACAACTTGTACAAGGATACCCATAACCAAAAATAAAGAGTTTAATTTACCATAGTTAAATTATTTAGAAATAATCATTTAAATTGAACTTGTTAAATAAATCAAAACTAAATGAAATTATTATTTTAATAAACATAGTTATCAAATAAAATCGCATTATCATAAAATAATTTTCAAGTGGAAATAATATTAAACCTTAATAATAATAAAATAATCTTTGAAAATTCGGGGTATTACATTCTGAGTGGCCTAAATTAATGCTTTGTTGGGGTCTTTATCTCATCTCACTTGGGGTGATGTAGGAAGGCATCATGTTTGAAACCATTTTCATGATTGAGGTTTCCATCATGAAAAGTATAACTGGTGTGACTAAAAGTACTTACTAGTTATTTCATCTTTGCAGCAAAAGATCAGGGTTGTTATTGAGTGAATTCTGGAGTCTGGAATTTATTCTAGGGATAGTGGAAGGTGGATACCATAAAGTCAAAACGGAGAAACTCAATTGTGAAACGTAGATTCTTATCATTTTAGGAACTAGAGAAGAAAGCATTGGCAAATATTAGTGGTGTATTGGTGTTGGATCTGATATGCAAGCTACAAGAGACTTCTATGGTTATTGATATCTTATTTCTAAGTCGGGCTCGTATATACTACCTGAAAGTATGATGTCCGAAGTATACATTAAAATTTTTTAGGTGTCGCCCCTCTCTTCTTCTCTCCTAATCCTAGGGTGATCTTTTTGTTTATTGTTCTTTTCGAGTGTGGATACCCAATTGTCCCAACATGGCAATTGGCTAAATAGGAAAATCATTTTTTAGAGCGGCGGGACCTAGGTGCTCCTGTAAGTTTTTTGGTTATATGACCAAGCATCAACATTGCCTTCAAATTTGCTGAAAGTTTCACTTATATGGCGAACATACTAAGAAGCTACTCTAGCTACGAAATCAGGAGTTTTGAAACAACGCTCTTCACATGAACTGGTTGAGTTGGTGCACTTGGAGCTAAAGCGTCTTTTTACCATATGAGCAAACTTATTCTAAGTGATTGGTGCCATTTCGTATCCGTGTTTGCCTGTTTGGTTGGATTTTTAAAACTACTTTTCATATCAAACAAAAAAAAGGGTTGACCGGTGAACTGCGTGGTTTACTTTTTTTGAAAAGAAAAAAAGTTATTGGAGCAATTCTTGCATCCTTTGATTTTTTCCCTCTTAGTGAACATCGTATTGCTTCTCTTCCAAGTGTTTGAATTGGTCTTTAGCTAATCTGTTGCGTCATCTCCCTTTGGATTGGATTATTTTTCACTCGTTTACCTTTCTCAGGTGGTGTAATTGTTAGATCTCTCTTATCACTGCTTGCATCTGGGCTTTTACTATAGAGATCATTTGCCCATTTGAAATGGAGCTCAGATTACTTACAATTATTTCATGCTTTGCCTTGCAGGAAACATAGAAACTGCAGATTCCTCATCACGTCCACAGGAAAAAAATTCAGATGTTTAACCTTCTACGCCTGCTCCTGCTCATGCTCCTACTCCAGGCACCGCGCAGATCTCTCATCATCAGTATCAGCATCTGCCTCTGGTATGAACTCTAATGCCAAAAACCTGAAAGCACCTCAGGCTTCAGGGACAGGAGAATTGCAGATCGTAAGTGGTGCAAGGTTAACCTTTGCACGTTTAACAAGTGGGCTTGGATTGCGTTTATCTGCATCAACTCCTGTAACTGACATAGACGTTGCAACAGATACATCAGCTGGTCGAACTGGTGTTTTTTGATTCATTAACAAAAGGGTTAGTTGACTCATTTCGCAGTTTATTCTGATGAATTTTTACAATCAGTGCCCCTACATCTTAGAACCACCATAAGGTCCTTTGCAGGAGCACTGAAACTTCCTCCTGTTACTGTTTATCGGCTGCTGAAAAGGGTTGGTTAAGGTCATATACTTCAAGTAACCACCCTAGGGTCACAGAGGAACACAAGTTGTCTAGGATGAAGTGGGTGTTGTCCCATCTACTTCCTGCTACACCAACAACAAATCCAACTTTTGTTGACATGCAAAATGTTATTCACATAGATGAAAAATGGTTCTACTTGAACCTTGAGATGAGAAGGTTCTATCTCCTACCTTTTGAAGATGACCCTTATAGGTGTTGTCAATCAAGGAGGTATCCACTTAAAATCATGTTCATGGGTGTCATAGGAAGGCCAATGTATGACAACACTGGAATAGAAATCCATGATGGCAAATATGGCATTTTCCCTTTTGTACAATATGTGGCAGCAAAGAAAAGAAGCAAAAAAGGCCTGCATGCACTATTGAAACCAAGGAAGTAGAGTATGTCACACAAGAAGTCATCAGGAAGATGATCGTTGAGAATGTCATACCAGCCATTATCAGTAAATGGCCTCCTCATCTACCAAAGAACTTATTCATCCAGTAAGATAATGCAAGACCCCACATATCAGATGATGATATGGAATTCAAAGAGGCAGCAACAAAGGATGGGTTCAATATTAAGTTGGTCAATCAACCCCCACTCCCCTGATCTCAACATGTTGGATTTGTGTCTTTTTAGGGCTGTGCAATCTATTCAACATCAAGCATTTCCACAAAATTTAGATGAGTTAATCACTAGAGTCCAAGATGTATATGATTTCTATGACACCAAAAAGATTAAATTTGCTTGGTTACAACTTCAATATGTCATAACTGAGATTTTAAAGGTGAAGGGAGGTAACAACTATAAGAACCCTCATCATGGCAAGGCACATATGGAAAGGATTGGAATGCTACCAGATAATGTACAAGTTGAACAGTCAGTTGTAGATGAAGCAGTTCAATATTTAAATGAAAGATTGGTGCCTGTTTCAGAAAGTATCCAGTACTTACGAGAAGAAGTGAGTGTTGATGAAGATTAGGTAACATAGAAAAGTGTTTGGAATGATTTTTTGGTCTTCTGGAATGCAATTATTGATGACTGCTACACATAACCATGCTAGGTAGTGCTAAGTGACACTCATAATGCAATCTTTTTTTTAGAGTTAGTTTTAGGTAGTGCATTGTGATTGTTAATTGTGTTTAAGGTTTGGTTATGTGTCTTTTGTGTATATACTAAGTATAGATGGGGCAGTCATGTAATTTTATATTGCATTGATCTATATGTGAATGGTTATTGTGAATGGTTATTGTTATGCACATTTATCTCTCATGTGTCACAACCCAAGTGTACTCATTTTAGGCACCATTTATGAGATCAGGGAACTAGGAAAAGGACAACCAAGCATCAATGGTAGACAATGGACACTAAACCCTCATCATTTGACTTACAGAATTGCATCAAGAAAAACCAATGTCATCAACACATAACTATGCATTGATTCCTCAACAAGTTGAAAATGAAACTTGGAGCTCAATAAACATGAGTTATGTAACACCACGGATTTTCGCTCATAATTTATTCGAGTTATTTTCCCTTAGTTATTATTTTCCATTAAAATTAGAATATTTTACTCCTTAAAAATATTATATCTTATACTATTTGTTTTTCCAACTTTTAAAATGTTATATTAATAAAATTTATTTTATTAGAATTATATATATTTTTGTATTTCAATTACACGTTTAAACTACGTATTTCATCTTATCGATTGTTGTCGCATTTTGGACCGGTTGCGTAATGAAAATTAGACCGACCTTATACTGTCCGAAATAATGTCTTGTATGGGAGATATTTTCAGATTTATTTCAACCTTTGAAATCCCTTTGTAACACCCATTTTATTACCCCATAATTACCCCATCAATTTCAACTTGTAACCCCCCTTTTTATTTCCCCTTTTGCTGCTGATTTCTGGTCAGAAAATTCAGACCATCTCCCCATATTGTTCGGCCATTTCAAGAGGGGAAGAGAAAACAAAAAGAAGAGTAAAGTTCATCCGAATTTCCCTATCACACCTTCACGAAAATGATCATATCTGGAGATTTAACCGTTGGATCGTCTTCAAATTTGGATAAAATGTTTCGAACATCCTGGTCTTGACTTTAACTGGAGCGATTTGGCATCCGATCTTCAGAGCATCGGGAATCTTGGTCGAAACTGAGCAGTACATAATAGAAATGCAAGCAGTTGGAGTCTTCAAAGGTAACTAACGACGACCCTAGATCGATTAGTATTCGTATAGGGATTATATTAATTTTAATAGTTAGGTTGGGTTAGTATCGGGTTAGGAATTGGGTGGGAAAGATTTATACATTGGTTCGTGTGTTTGTTTACTTGCCTAATTCATGGTTATAGGTATATTGAACTAATTAAGAATTTAATTGTTTATTTGATGTATTAATACATGATTTTTGTTCTATGTTTTATATGAACATGTGTTGTGCTATTTTGTTGAATTCTCATTCACCATGTTAGGGTAGGTTAGTTGCACCCCTCCTACTCTACGTAGTATTTGGGTTGGTCTCGTTGCGTCGGCATGGATGTGGATCTGGTGGGTGTGTATTGTCGCCATGGTCTTGTTCCTGTACACTGTCTACTTGTTGTATCTGCTGTAGAGGTAGGTACAACCACGAGTTGGTGGCCGTGAGGCTTGGTGCGCAGCCCCATGGTTGTTGTCGTTGTTGTTGTGTGCGAGTTATTGTCTCTGGTTTTCTCTTGTGCGTGAAGATGATGATGTTTGATGCTTGAGTGTATTATGTAATACATGTCTGCTATAGTGGGCTTGCATTGTAATGTTTCATTTAGTTCTATGCATGCTGTGAGTATTCCATCTCGTTGGAATTGTTAGCTTACTTATTATCATATGCATGGGTTTTGTTACCATGTGTTATGAGTTGGGCTTGCACTTAACTTTTTTTTTTTCTTTCTCAGAATTAAATTATATATAGATTAGTTCCATGTTTCATCTTAGGAATTGTTTGAAGTTGTTGGGCTACTTTATGCAACTTGGATAAGTTTAGTTTTGTTTCATGACTTTTGTGTTTCTTGCTGTGAAACTATACTATCACTTTTAAATAAAATATGAGTTAATTTGTTTTATAATTATGTTAGTGTGTATTTGGCATTTTTAGTGAACTATTATTATGTCTACGTCTATATGAGTTAGTATTTATAACATGAGTGGTTTTTTTGCATGATGAGATTGTTGATATTTTGGAGATAATGTTATTACTTGTTATTATTTACTACTACTATTATTATTATTATTTTGAGAAGAATATTATTTTGAATTGAAATTCTTAGGTTGCGATCCTGGATTTCTGCTGATTTGGTGTAAGGCCTTAAGGGCATCCGCTTGAGTTGATAATGATTTGTTGATGATTATGAGTCTTATTTTTATTATTATTATTATTGTTTGAGAGCATGATTATCCGGAGGGACGTAATCTCGAGGTGAAGAACATGCAAACCATAGGACGTAATCCTAGGTATACCTTGGTTTTGTTGTCGTCCGAGAGGTCGGTGGGGACGTAATCCTACACCGCATCGGGAGTATGACCAATCTTAGACACAGGCAGTAGGGAACGTAACCCATAGGCTGCCTGGAGGTTGTCTGACATTACCATAGGAAGTGGGTTGTCCACGAGTGTTCAACTCGATCTCTCTCTCAAACTAATTTTATTATTTTATTATTTTTAACTTTGATGGTTTATGTTGTTGATACTTGACTTTATATATATAAGTTATTTATCTATTTTGTTCATTTTGTTATCTTTACTCTATTTATTTTAAGCATGTTGTATTATCTTTGTTTAAGTGTTTTATTTGATTTTCTGAAGTTTACTATTGAGTTGTTTTTGTGTGACTTGGTTATTAAGACTTTCATAATTCTTATATGGATCCTAATTAACTGGGAGCCGTTAGTTACCCCCCACTGATTGTGGATATTTGTTGTTATGTTTTGCAGGTAATAATGAAGAGTAGTTCTTTTATATATTGTGGGTTGTGAAGGAAGACTTATTAGGCTTATGAGACTTTATATTTTATTTCTATTTATGTTTGTTAAATTGGGTTTATGAGGTTGTCTTGCCTCCATTTGGATATTTTTGGTTTAATATAATTTGGGATTTAAATTTCAAGTTTGATTAGATTAATTTGAACCGTAGAGTGACATCTCCGTCTTGACGATATTTTCGCTATCGTCATTCCTTCGATAAGTTGTTCTATCTTCTTTTATTTATGTCTATAATCGGACGGAGTGTTACAAGTTATGTATCCAGGTGAGTCCCATCATCATGTGCAACCTATGTGACATTGATCTCTCACATTGGATTATTGAGATTATTTTTTTAGGACTCATGCAAATAATGATTCAAACTGCCACTAATTTAACAGAGCCATCAACCACAACTTGTTGCTAACCACATTCCAAACTAAGGGGTATTCCATGAGCCTAAAAAGTGAAGTATATATAGATGCCATTTTTTCAGGGGACTCATGTGAAAATCATCTTTTTTAGGACTCATGCAAATTAAGACTCAAACTGCCACTAATGTAACAGTGCCATCAACCCTCATCATTTGACTTACAAAATTGCATCATGGAAAAAACAATGTCATCAACACATAATTATGCATTGATTCCTCAACAAGTTAAAAATGAAACTTGGAGCTCAATAAACATGAGTTAAGTGTCCAATTGAGTCCCATCATTATTTGCAACCTGTATGACATTGACCTCTTACATTAGATCATTGAGATCATCTTTTTTAGGGCTCATGCAAATCAACCCTCAAACTGCCACTAATTTAACAGAGCCATCAACCACAAACTAAAAATATTCTCAATCCAAAGTTAGGGTATTCCAGCAGCCTCAAAAGTGAAAATTAAATGCCATTTTTTCAGGGGACTCATGCAAATCAACCCTAATTTGCCACTAATTTAACAGAGCCATCAACCACAAACTAAAACTAACCACAATCCAAATTTAGGGTATTCCAGCAGCAAAAAAAGTGAAAATCGGATGCCATTTTTTCGGGGGACTCATGCAAATCAACCCTCAAGCGCCACAAGTCTAATGTAGAGCCATCAACCACAAACTAAAACAAACCACAATCCAAAATTTAGGGTATTCCAGCAGCCTCAACAATTAAATCAGATGCCATTTTCTCAGGGGACTCATGTGGAATTATAAGCACAACATCACAAACAGTAGATAAAAATCATTTCCACAGCAGGGGACTCAAAAGAATAAATTAGCAATCAGTAGCAACAAATAATCACAACATAAATTGAAAGACAAAAGTTGTGATCAACCAAACCTCAGGAACTCGAATGAGTTCCTCTCATGCGCAAGAAGAGGAAAGAATGTTGATTCGGATCCATCTCTTCCCTTTCAACACCGAGGACTCATTTTGGGATCTCGGGCCCATCATCATCAAACTCCACATCTAACTCCTCATACACCTTGAAAAGCCTAAGATTCCCATCATCATCTTCACAAAACATGTCATATTGCTTCCCTCTCTTCCTCGAGATTGAACCCTCCTAAGGCGGCCCCTCTTCTTCCTCAAACACGGCCTCAACCTTAATCTTCTCCTTCCCCTTCTTCTCATTCGCAACAACCGTAGACTTCCCCTTACCCTTTGGTTCTTTCTTTACATCAACAGCCCGCAAAGCACAAACAATCGATGGTAAGGTGTTGTTCTTAACCCTAAGGTTTTCTCTTTCCTCCTCACTCGATGATCCACAATTTTCGCACCTTTTCCCTAGATTTAAGAAGATAAACCCTAGATCACTATTCGGTTTAGGAGACTCACCAAAAGGGGGGTGGAAATCCAACTTTTTATTCGCCCTTCTTCTTTCTTCCGATTTTTCAGCCCTTTTCATGACCAATTCCAACGCCTTCATCGATTTCTCGCTCAAACAATTCCGTGGCTTCACCGGTGTAGTACATTTTCCATGCTTATGGACTTCCATCTTCAATCGAATTTGCCAAATCACGATAAATCATCATTTCTTCCTTTGTTTTTGCATCAAACGCAACATCAGTGAGAGGTTGAGTAAAATTCATGGTGGTTTTTTTATGAGAGAGGCGAAGATGAAGAGAGGAAGAAGATGAATTGAAGCTAGTGAAGAGTGAGGTTATGAATCGAGGGTTAGGGTTCATATTTTTGATGAACAATAAATGATGAACACTTCAATTTCATCTGTTTTGGGTAGTTAGTAGTTGGGAATTGTATTGATTTTTTTGGTGAGAATCATTAAGTTAATGAAAATAACCTTATGCTTTTAATCTGTTGGTTTAGTCCATATTAATGTTCTTAAATCGATTTGTTTGGGTTCATTAAGGGTATTTTCGTAAATTCACATTAAAAAAAACTTTTTCCAAAAGACGGAAAAAAAGTGAATTGTTGGATTTAATTTGAAATTGCCGTTTTAGAAAATTATTGCATTTAAAACGAAACGGAGGAAGTATGTATATTTTATGAATAATTTATGAATTATAATTACAATAAATTGGTAGCTTGTGGAGCGCGGCAGCATGTGGAGCCTGGCGGCAACATGTGGCAGGCGTGTCGCCGCTAGCCTGCTGCCTAGCCTTTTTTTTATTTTAGATTTACATTAGTTGATCCGGTTCTTACTGAAAACCAGATCAGTTAGTGTAAATATGATTTTTTTTAAATCAAACTTACACTTAACTGATCCGGTTTTGATGGAAAATCGGATCGGTTAATCTGATTAACTCGATCCGATTTTTCCATCAAAAGCGGATCGGTTAATGATTAACGATCCTAAACCTAAATCGCCGGACCCACCACGCGACCAAAACCTGGATCTCGCAAACCCGATTTTGACTGGATCGGATGGGCTTTTTTTCCACTAGTGCACTCGTAGAGCGTTTGAAGTAAGGATCGTATCCATAGCGAGCAATGATACGAGTCAATAATTAACTTAAGCAAGGTCCTAATGTGCCCTAAGGGAAAAGTGATTAGTGAATATGGGGGGATTTGGAATAATGCACCATGAACTACAATATGCAAATTAGTAAATGGAGATAAACACAAGAGTAAAAACCCTTGGACTTTATTAATATCCAATTCCAACCAAGTTTCTGATCATTGAACTCCACCAATCCTAACAAATCCTTTGGTCACCTATTGCAAGCCTAGACTTTTGTCCTCCTAGATCGTGGTTCAACTAAACACGATCGACGTGGTTTGAAACCTCTTACTATGCACTCTTAACTTAAACGATGCCTAGCACTTCAAAGATTTAAACCAATAGTAGCATTAAAACCGAGTGGAACAATGGGCTTGTGATCATTATTGCTGCTCTATGCTAACAACATTCAAGCCATAAGTTAAGGTCTCCACTAAGAATTCAGCATTACTGTCCGACATATAATCAAGAACTTAGCATGCTATCACAATGAACGAAACAATAACAATCGATTATGTTCCTAATTCCGGCATTAGATCGTTTACACAACAAAACTTGTAAAGCACTCCCCAAGTCATATTGTGCAAATATCATGAAAGCAAACACAACACACTCAGCAAGCTAACCAAGGGGAGATATGTACAGATAAAGAATTTCCTTATATGAGACATGGTTGAGCTTCAATCAATCTATTCTAGGAAGATAGTTTTACGCTTAGATTCCACATACTCAAACATTACAAATCACTAAAGAATAGAGTGTTTGAAACCCCTAGAAAATCGAGAGCAAAAGTGTCCTGAACTCTCGCGTATAATATGTCGAATGAGAGAAAAAGAACTAAACCCTCCTCATGAGGAAAACACAACCAGCGAGTGGAGCGCGATGCAAGAGCGGCAGTTCGCGACCAGGGACGTTAGTGGCGGTTTGCATCGCAGCACCGTGACCACCTTAGATCTACACGCCTACAAATCTACAGAAACTCATAAACACAAAACTAAGGAGGGAAAGTGGAAGAAAGGCCATGAAGGGCGGACTTCAGGACTTTGCTTGAAGATGCTTGGACGCGCACGCTCACCGTGTGATGGCTTCTCAGTTCTCTTGAACTCGAACCTCGGAGGACCCTTTGACGCTAGGACTCTGAGAGTCGCCGTTGTTATCTCCTTTCAAGCGCTGGCTATCTCTTCTCTATTACTCACCCTTGCCTATCTTCCCTTAAACTGCGGGAATCTTTCCTCCCTACAAACAGACGTAAGTTTTTTAAACCAGTACTTTTAAAGTTTCCTTCTTGCTTTTGAGCTGTCTTGTCGTTTACTCCCTGGGAAAGAAGAAACTCTTGAAGTTTCAATTTCTTTTCTTTTGTTAGTTTTGTAATTTCTTTTTTGAATAGCCACCAAGCTTATATTACAATTCTTTCATCTTAGGTAGAAGAATAATTCACACTGAAGCCCAACTATGAAATTTTCTAATTTCTCACAAAATAAGCTAAGGGAGATGGAAAACGGAAGCTCCCAAATCCGATAAAAAACTATAGGTCACAAATCATCTCCTGAAGGCAACAATGAAAACTTTGAGAGAAACCTCAGTGTCTCCATGAAAAGAACTAAAACCTGAGGGTGAAACATAAACTTCTAATATTGAATCAAGGGTTTAAGATAATAAATATTGTTCACTTATTAATATAATTGATTCTATGTAATACCCTATGGTAACACTTTAGGGATCCAACTTTCACAATACATAATTCTTTGTTTTATCTTTCTTACTTTTCTTT
>CANSZD010000902.1:0-35000 GCA_947648045.1 Beta corolliflora
AAACAATAACAACCTCCAGATCTCAAAGCTTCATAATAAGTTACGCTTCGAGATTCAACATCGCGACGCAGGCGCTGTGGACATTCGAACAAAGCCTAACTGTTTCGCTAAATCGATAGGGGAAATAAGGCTCAACGTGAAAAGAATCACCCTGACGTATGCATAGATAGTGCAACGGCGAGACCCCGTAGCAAATCGAGACGCTAAGTTCACCATCGTCAAAAATATAAGCTATTTTGTTTTCGTCGAAGATGGCGCACCCCACCTTCGCCTTCCTTCCATCATATGGATTAGTTCTCTGGCATCAACTTTGAAACATTTGACTTTTGAGTCTCAGAAAATAATGGGTTGCTAAAGGATTCTTTGGGCGCGGGAAGGGGTTCAACATCATGGTTGGTGCCAAGTAGTACGCCAGCTAACTATATAAGTATTGCGCCGAAGAAAGATCCGTAATAGCGTGCTTGAAGATGCGGAAATTGGGTATTCAAACTAGATACCGCAAGTACAAAAAAGTTAGTTATTCAAAAGTCTTACTTGAGCATCATAGTACTCTGAAAGCAGTATCGGGCCTAATGATTCATTTTTCCTCACTTTTGGAAGTACAAAAACATACAACCAACAAGCCAAGAAAGTCAGCAAGATAGGTGAAGTCTCTGCCTTTCTTCCGACATCACCGTGAGACACCAAGAAAATCAAGCATGGCGTATTCTTCTGCCAGTTCATTCACAAACTGAGTTTCTAAGCTCACTAAAGGGATTATGAGTTTCCACTGGCGGAATGGAGTATTCCCCGCTGCCTTTCACGGTAAGCCGCATAGTTGATTTTTCTTGTACCAAAATTGTATCCACTGCTGGAGCGTGAAACTCTCTGTCTGATTCAGGTTGTTAACTGTATGATGATAAGCATTAAGTAGGTGTTCGTAAGCTAGAGATAAGACGAGCGTACATTCCCGCCGAGCGCTTCTTATGATGTTCGGGAGTGAGGGTGGCTTACTATAAATTTTCCCGGCTACTGGATATCCACGCGAGTCGGTGGAGGTCCCATTGCTGAAATAGGACAAATACCACGTATGAAGCGTGGGTTGGTGTGGTGGGACACTAACTTCTGACGTGAAAAGCAACAGGATGCTAAAAGTATCCTGGGCTATAGAGTAAGGCGGTGCGTAGACGGGCGTTATAAACGCCAGAATAGTCAAGAGCTTCGCTTTAAACCAAATAAGACATCTTCAGTCTCATTCCTAATACCTGTGAATGAAAGAGAAATCTCCGACGATTCTAACAACTTGGGATCCCTATTTGCTGTGAGAGCGTTAATAGAGTTGATCCAGCAAGGGCAGGTAATTAATGAGCAGTGCATTTGTTCTTAAAATGCTATAGAGTTTATAAACAGCTGACGCTAGTCAACCAAGAGGAAGCTTCTGACAGACATCTCACTCAGAAATTATTCTTACACACCAAAGTTCAATGCCCTGTGGCGACGCAAAGGGAGCGACTGGATGACCATATTAGTGCTCGCCGATCTGATCATCTTTCATTTATCAACAAGTGAGTAATGTAGGAATGTTTATCATCATTGAATCTTTAATGAACACCATCCTATAAAAAAAGAAAGGAATGAGTAATAGAGCATACAAAAAAAAAAGCAGGGTAAAATGTCTCAACACATGATTAAAAACGCTTTACGTATTGTTCGAACATAATCTTAAAGTGCCAGCCTTTAGTTGCTAGGATAAGCACAATTAAGCAAATCGCCTAACAACTCCGACATGGGATCATCACCGACCTATTGCGATGAGCACTGGGGCGGTGGACTTCTGATTGTCTCTCCGATGGCACTCCTGACGTTCTCGAACACACTCTAAAAGTGTCATCTTTAGTTGCTAGGATAAGCATACCTAGCTAACCGGCCTAGCAAGTCCGATGGATCATCGCTGACCCATCGCTGATGAACACTCAAGTAGTGGACTTGACCTTATGCCAACACACCCAAAAAGCGCTATCTTTAGTTGCTAGGATAAACAGAGACGCAATCACCTAGCAACCTGGGCGATCATCGCCACCCATCGCGATGAACACTGGGGCAGTGACCTCCTGATTGTCTTCGAACACACCAAAGCGCTATCTTTAGCGTTAGATAAGTATTACAGCAATCGCTTCAATAATCTCCGAGGATTATCGTGACTAACGCCACGAACACCCGCAGTGGACTTGACGTTTCTAACACACCCAAAAGCATCATCTTTAGTTGCTGTGGGATAAATTAAGCAACTGGCCCAGTAGCAACTCCGGCTGATCATCACCACCTATCGCGATGAACACTTAAGTAGTGGACTTGACAGTTTCCATGGCAAGTGTCAAAAATTGTCACCGCAAGACATTACAAACAACACGCGGCAATAAATAAAAAAAATATTGAAAAAAAGACTCAAGGGTGTAAATAAGAAATCATCACTCACTTCAGTCTAGACCTCTCCGATGTTACTCAAAAGACAGCCTAAAGCTCAAGATCTCAAAAATCTCGATATACCGCAAGTCAAAAAAAAGTGTCAAAGTTCAAATTGTTAGTAAAGCGGTACTTCATTAAGCCAACCTCGTCATTAAACGTAAATTTATGAGGTCTATTATTCCGAGGAAATCGTGCCCGATTTTGAAAAAGTGATTAATTACTGTTGTCCGACAACGAAAGAAAAGTGGTGCCGATCACACGCATTATGCTAAGAAAAAAATAATACCAATAAATAATAAGCAAGGTGAATCGCTTGGACCTCGTGAATACCTAACATAAAGTTCTTGATTTGGAAAATTTGTAATTTATCACTCATGAATCATGAAACATGTGGTAGGTTGTTATTTACAAATATTGGCATAGTCAAAACCTTCGTGCAATAACAAAGAGGAAACCAAGTGTCAAAGTGTGTATATTAATTCTAGCATGAGTATTCTCGACAAAAATATATTAAGAATTTCAACTCCTTCGCAAAGATATCAAGAATCTCCACCCCAACACTAGCCTACCGGTAATAGTCATGGACAAATCTCGCTAAAAATACTCGTTAAAAATATTCAAGGCAAATTCACGAAATATACCCTAATTATCGTGCATCGATTTTGTGAAATCATGCTTAAAGAAAAAATGAAACTGCAAATATTTCGACAAGGATCACACAAGTGCTGAAAAAAAAAAAAGAAGTATTAGTGCCGCATATAATCAAGTGCCAAAGATTAGTGAAGTGATTTACCGGCCGCTATCGCTTTTATATATGTAATATGAGGACATGAAGAGTAATAATAATAATTTATAAAAAAAAATCAAGCAAATTCATGTTACATTGACATGCAATTACATGGTGCTGCACATTAATCAAAAACAAAAGACAAAAGAAAAAGAAACAGGAATAAATTGGTATGCAAAGCCAAGACTTGCTTTTTTTTTACCAATGATGATGATGACTATGTGGCGTATAAAATGGACAATGACCTTACTAGGCAAACAAAATAATTGCCTTGTGCGATCGCCAAGTATAGCTGTTGTAAATGCCAGTGAACGCTAGCAAATCAAATCTAAAGTTTGGTGAATTACTTGTGATCCGGGCTAATATGCACGCACAAACGCCAAGACAATTGTATTTATACACTTTTGGTGGAAAAATAAAAATAAAACCTCATACTTATTCGATTAGGATTATTTTTCCGAGTTCAAGATTTAACAGAGTTGTGGTAAGTCATGACTCTAGACAACAAATCTTAGCGCCACGACGATTATCACCCTATTGCTAAACCAAACTTAAAATTCCGTGACCTGTCAATGATTAAACACTTCAAATCGTGGTCCATGACATGGTCTC
The DNA here is from genome assembly GCA_947648045.1 of Beta corolliflora. Classification (NCBI taxonomy): domain Eukaryota; kingdom Viridiplantae; phylum Streptophyta; class Magnoliopsida; order Caryophyllales; family Amaranthaceae; genus Beta; species Beta corolliflora. Next base: position 3,845 of record CANSZD010000902.1, read on the forward strand.
GAGGGGCAATTTGTAGACGCTAAAAATTTATTAGTGTTTTGCATTAAAATGTATTCACTATTATTGAGTGTAAAAATAAATATACTAGGCCCATTGTTAAATAATTTTAGCCCACCCTAATAAAATATCCAAATTAAATCAAATAAATATAATTGTGGCTTGTCAACTCATTCGGGGCCGCTGAATATTATAGTCCAAAATAAGACGGCTCAAGTGGCAAAGGTAAAAAACACTTCCAAATCATAAACGGGCCCAAACCCATAAACTACCAAGTCCACGGCCGGATTTTTTCCTTCCCCTATAAATAAACCTCACCTCGTCCATGCCCGTAAAATCATTATTTTCAAGAGCCTCATAAAACTCTTGTCATTCTCCAGAATAATAACAAGACATCAAATCTCAGGTCGACTGCTCTGTATACATTCAAACAAATTCGACAGATTCAGTTTTGTCCCTCATTTGAACATATTCAAACAAACTCCAACTCAGTCGGACAACGACAAACGTCATCCGGACACTCAAACTCGAGCCGACGCCCGACAAAACGTCACTCTACACTCAACCCCACGCCAACATCAACACGTGTCACACCTGCCTACTTTAAATGTAATCGCAGTGACTTAAGCTTTATTTTTATTCTAAAACTCGCTACGTAGATCTGTACTCAATACATTATTCAAATATAATTTCTTTTGTTACTTTGTTTCCCGCCTTATTTATTTTGACTCGAAATTCTGTGTATACACTATTTCTAAGGGAAAATAATGATTTATTTAAATAAAATGGAGATACAAATGTAAAAAATGTGATAGTATATTTGATCTGCAATATTATATTATTTTGAGCTTTATTACGAAAATGCCACCGAATGCGTCACTATACACATCTAGGAGATATAAAGAAATATAAAATGGAATTTATTACCAATTTAGGCAAAGCTCTATATAGATGTTCCACGATCTCACATTTCTTGATCATTTTATAGTTGTATATTTTGCTCATTTGAACTAAGTATGTGTTCAACGCCTAAAGTTGTGCTTGCAAATGCATAGTTACTCCGGTAAGCTACTCCAAGAATTCTGCAAAATTTAGGTAATAATGCAAATGTTATGCAAGTTACATAAAAAAGATGCATTGTTGTAATATTCTATGTAAACAAAGTGGAATCGGATAAAAACGGCGCTCGTATTTTGCCGCCTATGCATTGGGGACACTTCACCGCATAACCGGCATAGTGATATGAGGCATCACCGGGTGAATTATTCACGCTAAGACTATATATACCGCGACTACGCGGAGAAAATGAATAACACAACAACATGTACAGTATACACTCCAATCTCGCTTAAATCTCTGGCAATATAACACGTTATCGCACCATTCGCCTACTATCAAAAGGTGTTCTCTCTCATCGCTACCAATTTTTTTCAAAAAAAATGGATCACCAAAGCAATGGGATCAATACTATTCTAAACAATGTATCTCTTTGTAGTATATATTTTATCATATAGAACGTAATAGTGTACCTTGTACCACAAATCCTACAATGCGGGAGTCGCAGTGCACCCCACCGCCATAATACTTACGTTCATAGCCATGCCGGCGAACGCCGACAAACCACCGTCCCTAATCTCAATGATAACCCTTCTCCGAACCACCAACCTAAATCCCAAGTACAAACTCCCACACACAAAAGGAGCAGGACGACGTGGGTCCTTCCGTCACAGAAGCAGCTTTACTGTGTAAAGTGCAATCCACTGGCTGCATTGGCTCGCCACCGCGGGCAAGTCACCCACCTTCATGGAGGGCAAAGACCTCGCATTTAAAAAGCGCCTATACGACGGCTATAGAACTGCCATTCGCTGAACTCTGCCGCCTAAAATGGACCGGCCCCGCGCCTGGAGATGGGACTGGCTAATACCACGAAGAAGATGAATTTTTGGCCGTAAAAATACCCAGAATGGTGGGAGTTACCCCGGCTACCTTTTCTTGTTTGTTATTTTTCATGGGAATTTATGTTCTCTATTATTTCGCTTTTTAACCAGGAAAAAAAAGGGAGGAAGAAAGCTTTTTGTGACTATGTGTATATGAAAATGATAGGAAGAAGTAGCTAAACTTCTTTGTTGCACCGAAATCACTTATAAGTAGCAGCTCCTCCATTTCCTTCATTGAGAAAACGACTAGTCTCCAATGCCAAGTCGATGACACATCAACCGATGCACTGGGCTCCATGTCCCTATCATTTGTCACATCCGAATCATTCCCACTACCAACTTGAAGCTTTGTAATTCTAGTGAATGCATTAAAGAAACTATCTAGAGTCCTTTTCTAAAGTTGACGCTAGCATTAACATGATATTAACACAGCTATTACTGCAAGATCACTACACATATATTATTATCACATTACGCTACAATCAGCGACTACACACGCAAACATCTCGTTATAATATGCATCCGGCAATCGTTTTTTTTCTTGTCTTCTACTGCACACACATACCGATGCATGTAATATGCATGCACTACATTCTAGTTACTTTAAGTTTGTTTTTATGAAACAAAAAAAAAAAAAACATAAACCAAGACCAAAAAGTGGGAGTAGAAACGTGACTAGCTTTATATATCTCAAACCATTAGCTATAACCTATAATTGCAATTTATGGTAAATTAGGCACATATATATACTCTTTTTTTCTGTTTTGTCAAGCATGTTACGGAAATTTTACGTATTACATATCGCATATATCTTACCTCGGTTAAATGTGAATTGTGTTTTTGGCACCACTATATAAGGGGCTTTAACCCTTCTCATTTCTCGTCCGCCTCCCTCACTCACTTCTACCCCATAAAATTTTTCTCTCTCATAAAATTCCTCACAAATTTCATCTCCACTATCTTCTGCCACCATGTACGACAATGCCGAAACCGCCGCCCTCAAAACGACGCACACTCCATCTTCTAGAATCTTTCGCATAGCGCTTGAAGGTCATGTTTTCATCTGGCGATGATACTTATAACAGCTTTTTAGTAGGAATTATTGTATTCATGTTTTCGCATATCGGAAACGCAATATAATGCTTCATTATGCAATTCTTCTTCTATTTATATGCCATTAACACATGTGATTTATTTTTGTATCATGACAGTCACATTCTCACTAAACGCCTCGCCAGTAATCTTGAAAAAAAATATGCACTTTTTGTATATATTGGTTGTTCTCTTTTCTTTTTATTATCATGTTTCTAACCCCTAACCTTGAACTAGGCTGATTCTCGACCACTCATGGTTTCGTATCCTGCTGTGATTTTTTCTCTCGGAACTTATTTATGTGCAGCCAATTTTCTCTACTACTTTTAAACATCATACGAACTCGGTAAATGGGCTAGACTCGCTAAACCGAGATTTCGAGATCCTTGAAGCCTCAGCTAAGGTACCTAGAATGGAGGGTGGACGCAAAGCTACCTAAAGTCACTTAGCCTCACCATACCATGGTCGAAGGTGGTGCCACTACCCCCTCGAGTAGCCAAGCATTGGTGTATCTCAAACACCATATACATGAAGAGCTCAATTCCGAATACATCTCTGTGGAAAATCCCAAAGAATTATGGGATAACCCAAAGGATGGGATTTTGGCATTTACAATGAATCATCGCTCCAAGGGCCCAATATGAATGGGGTCAGAGACTAGAAGTGTTCCGTGACTTTTTCACTCGCACGCGAGTACACACTCCTCAAGCAAGATTTCTCGGATCACCTCTCGAGCTTTAGTAAGGAGGAGAATTCGGGTGGTCCGAACGAGCTACGATTATAGAAAACCCTCTCCACTATGTACGCCACATAATGTTGCCCAAGAACAATATCGTGAAAGGCGTCGCTAGCAGCCTCGCGACCCACCGCCTTCCTTTGGTCGCGTAACGTAATAACCAAATCCCGCTCTCAATTCATAATCAAAGGCCACAGTGTACCAAAGGCGCAGAAGAGAGGAACAAATGCCACTAGAGGTGGCAAGCGCTTGAATAAGGGAGGTAACTCAAATCGGAATCGCCAACCTAAAAATAGGTAATGGAGAAAGAAATGGCAATGAAGTGGCAGAGGAAGAGGACGCTTCAAAACCGGTGCCCAATAGAGGACGCTGAGGAAGAAACTCCTAACAAAGAACACAAGAGAAATGTTTTAAATGTGGGCTTCGAGGGTATCAGGGCAACGAATGCCTTACGCCCAAACATCTGTGGATCTACATGTGGCTCCTCTACTGTGGTCAAGTGGAAAACGTACGAAACAAATTGCTCACACGAAACTACTCCGCTCCCGACTCGGTATGTGGTAGCCGATTATCTCATGGAAGATATTTCTAATGCTCCAGCCCTCTTATCTCCCTCCTAAATCAACCCATGATGTTGTTTCTTTGTCACTTTATGCCATGTACTCTTGTCTCACTTCGATGTCTTTGCATCTCATGCTCCATTTTATCATTTCATGCAATGTACCTCTTTCTATGAATAAATTTTATGTTAGATTTTGACAATTTTATGTTTTAATGAAGATAATGACAAACAAAGAGTTCTTCAACAATGCCGATCATAAAAGCTGCCACCACACACACCATCCCGAGTAACAAGTCATACTTCACTCGCCTCAAGCCAAGAAAAAGAAGCGACTCAACACCATTGCAAGACCGCGAACATGGTTGAGGGCTCAGGAAAGGCATGCATAAGTGTTACCTAAGTGGAACACACGCCACTATAAATGTAACGCATCTGTGGCCTGTGTGGAAACTCAAAGAAACCTATTGAGTTTCAAAGACTCACAAATGGTTACCATATGGAAAACCATTAATGAAACCGAAAAGGAGTAATCATGTATCTCACTTAAATGCGACGATGGCAAGAAAATAATCCTTGAAAGGATGCCACCATACCTCCCGGGACCGTATTTTACTTTATATCACAGTCGGTTGAAACAAATTTGGTGTCTCACCATAAGGTAGACAACCAAGCAATATTACTCGTGGCATGATCGGCTTGGGTCACCTGAACCAGCATTGACGACGTAAAATCGTCCGAAGCTCAAATGGGCATCCGTTGAAACATACGGGTCCACAATCAAATGAGCATAATTGTGGGCTTGCTTGTTCCTTGGCAAATTGATCATAAGTCTTTCTAAAAATAAACTCAAAGGTGAAAATCTTCGCATTCCTAGAAAGAATCCAAGGAGATATTTGCGGGCCAATACACCCATCATGTGGACCATTCAGATACTTTCCGGTGTTGACGACGCATCGACACGTCGGTGCTCACGTTGGTCTCCTATCAACAAGGGAATGTTGCTTTTGCAAAACTACTAGCGCAAAAATTACGCGTTGGGCGGCTCACCCGTGATCATCCCATAAAGAAAATCCGACTTGATAATGCTGAGAATTCACATCCCGCACTTTTAATGACTATTGTATGTCAATCGGATGACGTGGAACATCCAAGAGCCCATGTTCACACAAAAACTGGCAGCCTAGCGTAAGCATTCATAAAGCGATTGCAATTAGTTGCGAGGCCATTACTCACGAAATCAAAACTCTCATCTTCTACATGGGGACATGCTATACGTCATGCGGCGTCTTTGCGACTAAGGCCGAGCGCCAGGCATGATCAATCCCCACTACAATTAGTGTTTGGAAAGGAACCTGCGTCTTGCTCACCTACGAATTTTTTGGGTGTTCCACGTTCCCATACACCACCACAACGTACATAAGATGGGCCTCCAAGAAGGTTGGGAATCTATATTGGCTTTGAATCACCGTCCATCATAAGATATCTAGAACCGCCAATCTCAGTGACCCTTTCACCTGGGCTTGCCGCGTTGTCAATTTGATGAGACACATTTTCCCAACCTTGGGGAGATAAAGTAGGCCCATGTTGGAATGAAATATCATGGAATGCAAAAAATTTATCATATCTTGATCAAAGATCAAATATGTGAAGAGGAAGTTGGGAAAATTATACACTTGCAAAACATTGCCAATCCATTACAGGATGCATTCACCGACTCAAAAGGAGTGATAAAATCACATATACCCGCTGGGAATGCTCCTGCAAGGGTTGAAATACCAAGAGAAAAACGTAGGAAAATCCACTTGCCAAATGAATCCGCAACACGCAAAGGCGTGGGGAAGACCACTCGAGCCAAAGATTTGAAACCGAGAAAGTCTAGAAGAATAGGGGAAACAAATAATGAGAAAACCGATGATTCTTCTAAAGTGGAACAATTTTCAAATGATGCAAACGCTCATTACACCCCCCAAAATGAACTCAAAGAATCGGATGCTACACTCAGGGGAGCGTGAAAATGCTAGGCGTCGACAATCACGAAATTTCAATAAATTTTGTCCATTCGAAAGCAATGGAACAGGTAAAAACCCCGATTGATGAAATATTTGCATATTCAATAGCCACGAAATCACCACACGATATCGAGGACACCGAACCAAGATCGGTGGATGAATGTCGACTAAGGAGTGATTGGCCTAAATGGAAAGAGGCCATTCGAGGTAGAATTAAAAATTTCTCAAAAACGAGAAGTGTTCGCCCTATAGCCCGCACTTCCAAAGGAGTAAAACTCCGCTTCGTACAAATGGGTGTTCGTGCAGCAAAACGAAATGAAAAAAAATGAAATCGCACGATACAAGGCTAGGCTTGTAGCCCAAGGTTTCTCCCTTGAGGACCCGGGAATTGACTATGAGGAAACATACTCACCAAAGGGTAGATGCCACAACTCTAAGATCCTCGTATAAGCCTGTCATGCAAAGGACTACAAATGCGCCTCATGGATGTCGTGGACAAACATATCTCTATGGGTCACCGACACCGATATCTACATGAGAGTCCTGGAAGGACTTGAACTACCCGAATCCTGAGGTCAAAAACCTCGAAAGCTACATTCCATAAAACAAAATCACCACGTTTAAAAGCAACTGAAAGGATGTGGTATAACCGTCTTTAGTGAATACCTCATGAATCGAAGGCTACAAAGAACGTATCAAATTTGTCCATGTGTCTTCATCAAACAACCGAAAATGGGTTTGTTATAATTCGCGGTATATGTCGATGACTTAAATATCTCGGGAACACCCGATGAAATCGAAGAAAACCGCTAAATGCATGATGAAGGAATTGAGATGAAAGATCTTGGAAAGACCAAATTTTGTCTCGCTTACAAAATCGAACACCTAAAGGATGGGATCCTTGTTCACCAATCCAATTACGCCGAGAAAGTGCTAAAAGGTTCTATATGGACAAATCACATCCATTGAGTTCACCTATGGTTGTTCGCCGCTTTAAAATTGAAGAAGATCCTTTCCGCCCCTCGTGAAGAAGGCGAGAATATACTAGGTCCCAAATACCATACCTAAGTGCCATTGAGCCTTAATGTATTTAGCCATCAATATTGGACCCGTACATTGCATTCTCGGTCAATTTATTAGCTGAAGATTGACCCGAACCTACAAAAAAGGCACGGAGGAGTGAAACACTTACCCGGCTATATACGCTATGGGACAACGAGATATGGGATTATTCTATCCACAAGACCAAATCCTACCCTTGTAGGATATGCCGATGATTACCCGTCGATCCAATCAAGGCAAAATCGCAAACGGTTATATTTTTAGCTAGGAAATACAAAGAATCTCTGGAAGTCAACAAACAGACTCTAACATCTACTTCATCAAATCAAGTCGATTAATCGCACTTTATGAAGCGGGTGAGAATGTGTATGGTTGAGATCTTTGACCCATCACATACCAAGGTGGAAAGTGGTACAAAAAAAGAGACACAAGAAGGTCCAACTATCATCCATGAAGATAATACCGCACATGCCAAATTAAAGAAGGCTATATCAAAGGTGAACAAAGCATATCGATCCTAAATTTTTCCACCCACGATTTGAGAAGGAAGAACAATCAATGTCATTAATAAGTTCAATCAGCGACAATTTAGCCGACCCACTCACAAAGCACATTACTGCAAGAAAGCAATTCCAAGAGCTTGTACACCTTATTGTCTGCGTCGCCCGAGATATACGTTAAATTGAGAGTGCCTATATGTCTTGCATCTTTTTCCTTCGTCCCGTGTTTTTATCCCATAGGGGTTTTTCATGCAGGTTTTAACGGCGCAGAAAGCATACACCTCTCAAAGCCCAAATGCTCTTTTTTTCCTTGGATGTTTGTTTTTTATCCCATTAGGGTTTTTCAAATTTTAAGTTTTTAATAAGGCGAGTTAATCCCAGAAGATATCGTTTAAGATCCGTTCAGGGGGAGTGTTGTAATATTCTATGTAAACAGTGAGAATCTGATAAAAACGCAGTATTGCCGCCTACGACCAGTTAAGCTACCGCATAATCGTAGCTGGGACATGGATATCACCGCGAATTATTCACCCTAAGACTATATATACCGCACTTCGCTATGGAAAATGAATATAACAAACAAAGAAAGATACACTCCACCTGCTTAAAAATCTCTATAATATAACATGCATATATATAAAAAAAAAAACAAAGTAAGTATATTTCTGAAATTGGTAGGTCCAAAATGAATGTAATCCAAATCTTTGCATTTACGATTTACCATTTCTAAACACAGTAAAAATGTCCCCAAAAAAGAAAAAACGGTTACAATTTATAACAACCAGAGGTGGCCAAAGATAAGGCTTCATTCTTCTTCTTCTTCTTCTTCTTCTTCTTCACTCTCTACTCTGTAGTCTGTTCTCTTTCTCTCTCTATCATATCTATTATCAGCCATGGCAGAAGCTTCAACTGTAATATTTAGAAGCACAGTTCTCCCTTCCATGTTTTCTCAAAATCATCACCTTCCATATTCAAAACCCTTCCGTACAAAAACCCTCAACAGTCCTTCCCAAATTAGGTGCTCCAATTTCCACAACTGATACTCCTCTACCGGTGGACAGAATTCCTTGGGGATGTGAAGTCGATTCGGTCGAAAACGCCGAAGCGTTGCAGAAATGGCTGTCCATGTCCGGTCTGCCCCCTCAGAAGATGAGGATAGAGAAGGTGGATGTTGGAGAGAGAGGTCTTGTTGCTAATAACAATATTAGAAAGGGGGAGAAGCTCCTCTTTGTTCCTCCTTCTCTTGTTATTTCCGCCGATTCGGTATCTTCTCTTTCTGATTTCTGATTACAGTTTCATCTTGTTATTAATGTTTTTTGGTTTTGATGAATTTGATAGGATATGCCTTGGTTTTGTGATGACTCATGTGTGTTTATTTGTTAGTTAATGAAAATTTGTTTAATGGGTTATTGTCTTATTGAATTTGGAGTGATTATGGGAAAAGGGTGAATTATTGTTTTTAAAAGGTTCAAGTGAAGATGATCAAAACTTCCATGTTTTTGTGTTGGTCAATTAGAGATTATATTGTAAAATTGTAGCTTGCGAAATGTTGTTTCCTGTGCAAATGTTGGCTTTATTGTAGTAAAGGAAAGAAAAACAAGAGAAGAGAGTGGAATTATATTTTTCTTATGTTTGGCTATATATAATAATAAAGGAAAGAAAGGAAGATTTTTGGCAATTGGCAGCAAATTGGGGATGACAACATTTTGCTAAGTCCTTACACCCAATTCGTCCGGTTTTGAGAAGAAAGACCACTTCGATTTCTTTCCTACCAAAGTCAATCTATTCTAGAACCAAAAATGGGAATTGGGATAGTGTCTCTACTTCCTTTCTGTTCATGTCTCAGGTTAATGTTCATCTGAGTTTTAAAGCTGCTTTCCCGTTTGATCATCTTAGCTGCTTTTGATCTCCTCCCTCTTCCTGTAATTGACTTTGTTAGGATACTGCGTCGACATGTTGTTGGGTTGGGATTAGAGTAAAGTTCTCACCAACAGACGTATAACTACATGAATATGTCTTTCCATAACAGTCAGTGTCTTTTTTATATAAGCTAAGACATCTTTGATTCCCACTAAAATGGTCTCATGTGGAAGCTCATCTTGATAGTGGCCAACCACGGAAGAGATGAGGTGGCAATATCTATTGATGCTGATCTAGACATTATACACGGAGGCCTCATGTGAGCCAGTGCTCTTTGTTTAAGTAATATCTGATCAACATATTCCTTTGACATAATATTGATGCCACTTTTCAATGATTGCATCACTGACCATATCCACATCTTGTAGCAAGAAAGATGGTGCCAGTTGAGCATCTTGATGAGGCAATCTTGTAATCATGAGTCATGACTCATGAAGAAGATGGCTGAAAAACAGGAATATAGGATGTCTTCTCTCATTTTTAGTAACTGCCGTCATTGATCAAGACAGCTATGGTGACGGAAGAAATGAGCAAATGATATTGGTAATAGCTAGTATTTGAGTTTGGAGATGTCCATTATTCTTGCAGATATCTTGTCTTCTTGTGTAAGTCTGATATGATGCTATGAACTGACATAGCTAATTCAGGTTTTAGATGATGATTAAGGACATAAAGATGGATTTATATTAAGAAGATGGAATTGCAGAAAATAAATGATAATTACAAGCTTTCGAGAGGCTTGTTCTCTCCCATTGAACTCTTAAAAGCTCACCCAAATACTGATCAATTTTCAACATAACTTTTTCTTTCTAATTGCCTCTATATATAGAGTTTTCCCTTAATAACTACCTAGCTTATTCCCCAAGGTAACTAATAAAGATACCACCTAAAATACCCTTCCCCCTGAGTCCTGAGATATCAATTCCTAGCATATGAATTGATCAGCAGAGTACAGCTAGCATGTCAGTTTTTTTTGCTTGTCGTGAAGCTATTTCATGTTTGTATGTCAGGTGTGGAGCTGCCCAGAGGCTGGTAAAGTGTTAACAAGGAATTCTGTTCCAGACTGGCCGCTGCTTGCAACATACCTAATAAGTGAAGCAAGTCAAATGAGTTCATCAAGATGGAGCAATTATATCTCAGCCTTGCCTCGGCAACCCTATTCACTTTTGTACTGGTAAGTTAATTCTTCAATATTCAGTTACATGATTCTTAATTAGTTCCTTTTTTTCTGTATCTTTGCAGAAAGAGTGTACTCTCAATGTCTTCCCCTACAGCTTCTCTATGTCATTTCAGGACACGTTCAGAGCTGGATAGATATTTGGAAGCATCCCAGATTAGAGAAAGAGCTATTGAAAGGAGTAATGATGTAATTGGAACGTAAGGCTTGGTTCTTATTGATTTGATCAATTTGAATTATCTGGCTAAAGCGGACTTTATTTCTTCAAGAGTATCACTCAATCTCTAAATTTTGCATATTAATTCTTGTGCAGATACAATGATTTAAGGCTCAGGATATTCTCTAAGCACCCTGATCTATTCCCTGAAGAAGTATGTAAATCAATCTTTATGAATCATTTAATAATTGCATTTAACCTGACGCATTATGAGAATCAATTTAGTGATGCTTTTCTTCTTAGCTAGCTTTACTTCTTGCTACCTGTCTAATATGGTCTTATCAGAGGGACTTTGCCAATAGCTGATGTGCAGGTTTTTCTTACTGTACTGATTATGCTACTGATCATGAGCAATACTTCATTTGCTATATGAATTTATATAATTTCTTAGTTCTTTTAAAAAAAATTAAAAAATTATGAGTATATCTGTTTTTGATAAGAACTCTCGATAGCCCATGAATCTCCATTTTGGGGAGTGCTGGGGTTCAATAAAACTAGCCCTATATGCACGCGATGCGTGCAATAATTTTAAAAAATTGTACTTTAACACGTATACAATGAGAAAAAAAATGTATAATTGGGATCGGTAATGGTAGCGAGTTATTATGGTTTTCCATGTAGCCTTTTCTGTGATTGAATCTCAACAAAAGAGATTAGACCAAATGATTTAATTGACTGATTATCTACGTCGATGTATGAACATGAATACTAATAGTCTAATACATAACTGTAGTCTGTAATATAGTATAGTTTAAGTTGATTATATATGGATCCGAAGAAATGACATCCACTCTATCTCCTTTATTAGCTATTCGATTCAATTAGAGATATTTTGATTGTGCAAATTGATTGAAAATTTATGTTTTTTGCATTAATTGATTCATTCATGGGAATAAATTTATTAATGTGATTTATCTATTTTTGGATGTAATCCAAGTAATTGATTGATATGATTTATTTGTATTTAATGTTTTCCTAATTGATTAAACTTTCTTTTTTGTTGATTGATTGACATTTCTTTAATTATCTTTTTTATGTTTAAGGGGCCTAGATGTATTTTCAAGTGGACACCATTTACCCCCCCCTTCCCTTATATAATAGAGATAATGGGTTCTTATCTCATGTTTATTTTTATGAGAGGTTAGTTGCTGGGGTTTAAACTTTTCATTTTTTCTATTATGCTAAGAGTAGGTTCTTTATTCATAATTATTAATTGGATTACAATCAACATCCAAATAAGACTATAAAATCAAATTTACCACAAACGCGACGCCGTCCGCAATGAACGTATGCGTTCCATTCCCGCAAAACCGTGACCGAAACCGCATTTTTGAACCATGATCTCCAATCATAATTTATTCCTCCGGGCTCTTGTTCGAAGAGCCACGTTATGGTAAACATGGTGATTGTAAGTAAGTCATATATAAGCTGATGGGGTGGATGTATGTTATGTACATCTGTTGTAGTGCAGCACAACTAATTCATCATTATAAGCTGAATTGGCTATTATATCTTATTCATCTATAAGTTTTGCTATATCTCTGTGTTTTACCTTTTTGTGGTTTTGTAATCTGGCTCTAATATTTCTTCATGTGCATTTAAACTGCAGGTTTTCAATATGGAGACATTCAGATGGTCATTTGGCATCCTTTTTTCGCGATTGGTATGTAGATTATTTGTAATAATCTCAGGATTGACATGGCGTATGTTTACTTTATTTGTTTTTTTTGGAAGATAGGTAAGAAAGGCAAGGCCTCATTTGATTCTACAAACCAACTTCATATCTAATCTAATCATGTAAATATATAAAGCCGAATAATACACCTAGGACTTAACCCTTGGTACCTCATTCAAACGCCAAGTTTCTCTATATTTTTAAGGAAAATAAATATTAGTCAGTTACTTTACTTGTGTACAAATTAGGTTGTATATTTTCTAAGGGTGTTAATTTGGGCCACGGCCTCGTAGACATGCCTTAAGTTTTGAGCCTTAATGAATTTCTTACCTTTACCAAAAAAAAAAAATATTAGTCCCTCCGTTTCTATTTAGTTTACTCATTTCACTTTGAGGGTGAACCAAGGAAGAAGTACTAAAGTATGAGAGAGAAAATGAAAAAGTGGAGAGAGAAATTGAAAAGTGAGAGAAAAACTAAAAGTGGGTAAAAATATTTAAAAGTGGATGACATGGGTGGAAAAAGAGAAGAAGGTAGATGGGACATGTTATCAAGAATAGAAAAAGCAACAATGTGTAAATTAGAAAGAAACAGACCAACCAGGAAAGTGTGTAGATTAAAAAGAAATGGAGGGAGTATATATGGAAAACATTCGATATTACTCGCCATATATGATCTTTCCATAATTTTACATGATGACAATAGATAAGAATTTCTAAATGATATGGAAAGTGATTAAAATCATATACTTCCTCCGTTTCTTTTTAGTTGCAACACTTTCCTAAAAGGGAAATTTCTAATTAGTTGCAACACTTTCTACTTTTGCTTTTCCTTTCTCTCTATCTCTCTCCAATCACATGGGGCCCTCTCCTTTTTTCCTCTCTACCTCTCTCCTACCCAAATTTTCCATTGGAGTTTGTGAATAAAAAAGTGTTGCAACTAAAAAGAAACAGAGGAAGTATAATCTTTCCCAAAAACTCCTATTAGTTTATGACCAATTGCTGTTTGGTAAATTTTTATGATTATTTTTATTTGATAATATAAATATTCTAGTAATTGTTTCAGCAAAGAAATAAACTATTTTAGGAGTATAACAAGTTTTAACCTGTGTATGACATTGTTATAAATTTATAGAAATCATACTTTAAGCAATTTGTAAATACAGGGCATGAGATGGTCTGTTTTATGAAACTGGAATTTCATATATAGAAATTACATTTAGTTGGCCAATTATATGGAAAATTTAAGTTCATTGTTTAAACAATTATCTATGAGATGAGACATGGAAAGTTGCGTACTGGAGAGGGTGTTCTGGGTAAGTGCAATAGCTCGTGTATCTCCATGCGTTATTGCCTTATTGGGGACATGATTATGTTATGTGTGAATTTCTAAGGAAGTTAGTTCTATAACCAAATAATACCAGTTCCTTGGGTTTGGTACCTAGTAAGGATGTTTGATTTCTAGAGCTTTACATCTTCTATAAGAAGTTGAATCAACAACCCCAAATTGACCTTTTACAGCTTGTTTGGTACAAAGGATTTGGAAGGAAAAGAAAGGAAGTGGAAGGAAATTTGTTACTTTTCCAATGTTTGGTTCATTGGAATTTTTTTAAGTGAAAAGGAATTGGATGGAAAGACTCTTCAATAAACTTTTCCTCCCAAAAGTGGGGGAATTTGGGAGGAAAGAGAAAATTTATACCAAACATGGGAAGTTAAGGTTTTTTCCTTTCTCTTCCCTTCCTTTCTCTTCTCTTCTTTTCCTTTACTAAAAATGAACCACTGTGAAATATGGGCTTTAGTGCCCTTGATTGACCATGCATTATGCTGCCTGATTGGCTTGTCTAGAATAGTGGTGTGTGTCAGTGATGATAGATTCACTGTCTCAAGGATTATTATTGTTGATTAATTTGAGGTTGAGCAGTCTTAGATTTCCATTTATCTCAATTTTTTAAAAATATATATTTGAGCAGTCTTAGATTTTCATTAACTGTAACATAAATCTGATGTCACTCATTACAACATAATGAATGAGAGGATAACTAAATTGGGTTATGACTAAGATTTTTTGAATTTATGGTCAAAGCTTTTACAGAAGTTACGAATGATCTTTCATTTCGAAAGATTCTTTCATCAGAATTATTTCCTTGTCAAGGTAGGATACAAAGTGAATCTTGAGTACGTCTCTGCAATACCTCTTTGAAAAACTTGCTTCAAAGCTCCATTAGATTTGCCCAGACTTTAGCCTTAATGTAGAATTCCGGTCTTCTGTTGCAGCAGTCATTTCCTCGAAAACTTTCTTAGCTTGCTTCAGGCTTCTCTAATCAGCGAATTATCCAATATAGCAGAGATGCCTATGTACCCTCTTCATAGTTAATATTTCAAATGTTTGCCAATCCTAGTATCTCGACAATTAAATACTGTTTATCTTTATGAAGCTCAAGAAGTGAGAACGTTATATCTTTTCTGTGCTGAAAGTTTTTATCTTTTCGTGCTCTCTGTTGCAATCAAAATTTCTTATTGATGCGGCAGATTCTTCGTTTGATATAGAAACCTTGATTCCCATGTTATAAGACATTTTGAATATCTGAATCCGTTGATCTTTCAAGGATTCTACAACCATTATATTTTCTTATGTTTTTGGTTGTCTCATTTCCGACCATGATTTATCATCACCGAAATGCATGGTCACAGCTAGACCTGGTTATTCGACAGGGTAGCCCAATGGCTAAAGGGTTAGGGTCAAATTTACAGGGCTTTTATTGGACAAGGCTTTATTGGACAAGGTCATTATTGGACAGGGCCATTATAGGAGCCAACAAAGAAACCCAATAATTTTGAAAAATAAAATAGGTTTTGTAAAAACAATTACATATTTGGATTCGCATTCATTTATACTCACTTTTGGCTCTTTTTGTTCCTTGTTTTTCTTGCTCGTTTACCGACCCGCCCATTATCGACCCGCTATTGGCCCGCTACCCGTTTGGCCCGACCGCTACGACCCTTTCTCTTATGACCCGACCCGCTTCCGACCCGCACTGACCCTGACCCGCCCCGCCCAATAACCAGGTCTAGTCACAGCTAATGGCATATTACATCATTACCTGTGGTAGTAATTGTATAATGACTTAGTGAAATTTGCATGTTTTCCCGAAAGTCCAACATTGTTTGAAAATTCTTGAAAATGCAGGTAAGATTACCCTCAATGGATGGTAAGGTGGCATTGGTACCATGGGCAGATATGCTCAACCACAGTTGTGAGGTACATATTCTCATGCTAAAGAGGAAGAAACCCTGGGCAAGGACTTGGTCTAGTTTGGTCAGATACGAATTCTATTCAAACATTTTAATTTTTTTCTAGGTGGAAATGTATTTGGATTACGATAAATCTTCAGAAGGCATTGTTTTCACAACTGGACGTCCATACCAGCCAGGTGAGCAGGTAAATGGAAGCTATGGCAGTTATATTACAGAACTAGATTCAGAAGTTGGTAACCAGTAATTTTTCCATTTTCCAGGAGAAGTGGTTTTCCCGTTTTCCTTCTTTAAGTTTGTAAAGGGTGGAAAACTGTTTCCCAAGGGTGCAAAGTAGTCCACCTAAAAATCGAAAATGTTTTTTTTATAGAGATGGGATGCCACATTTCCTTCCTCTTTCTTACCTTCCTGTTCTTTCCTCCCATCGATCCTCTCCCCTATATTTCCTAATTTAGCGACGAACCAAACCAAAGGAAGCATATTGAAGCTTGAAACCTGATATCTGTTGAAATTATACTGGAAAATGAACTTCAGGCCTATATGTTTTATGTTGAAGCAAAACAGCCCAATACTGGTGAACTGAAGGAGGGGGTTTTTTGAGCCCTGAAACTCTTTTCTCTTGTCTTTTGTACAGGTGTTTATATCATATGGAAAGAAGTCTAATGGAGAGCTATTGCTGTCATATGGTTTTGTTCCTAAGGAAGGAACTAATCCTTCTGACTCTGCTGAATTGTCATTGTCACTTAAGAAATCTGACAAATGTTACAAGGAGAAGATGGAAGCTTTGATGAAGTATGGCTTATCGGGGTAAGTTTGCATTGTATATAATAGCTACCAAGTATATAAGCAACAAAAAAACTACAGAAAAAGAAGCCCTGAAGGTTTTATAAAGTAGGGGTGATTCTCTGTATGCTGATTTTTTTCAAGTCTTCCCTCCCCATGGTCTGGATAGTGAGTACTAAATCTGTTTCAAAAAAACTAAAGTTACACTTTCAATTTTCATGCATGTCGATACAAAACATTGAGCACTAATATCTCTAAATTTGTATTTGCAAAAATCATAAAAAGCGATATTCTAAAAGTGCTTATTGAGACGAATGAAACAAGATCTCACAAGACTATATTTTTCATTACCCATAAATCTCAAATGACAGTCAAATTAAAATTTGTGAATAGTGTCAAAAGTCTAAGTGTAACCATTAAATAGCAACGGAGGCATTAATAAGCACCAATACGGGGTCTTCTTGAGCACCAATACGGGGTATGTACTATGTAGAACAAAGCTACACAATAAGAAAACACAAGAAACAAAAGTAATCGACATTCCTGGTACTGGAGCAACAATACATTTGAGCTTGATCAGACCCTGATATTCAACCAAAAAAAACATGCAGCTTAGCTTCGTCAAAGAAATGAACTTAGCCAGTGAATTCGTTCTAATGCTTGAGCTTGATCAGACCCTGATATAATGCTTAACAGTCAACTCTGTTCTATAAATATTGCACTTATATCAAACCTCTCTCTTCTGTTTTTCTTTTTCTTCCTAATTTTCATTACACACATTCACACTCTTAGAGTCTTAGTACCATAATAGTGGTATTGTACATCACACTCTTAATGCTACTAATTACTAATAGTTCCGTCAGTAGAATCTGTAAAAAATATTAATCCACCTAAAATTTGAATCATTTGTAAATTTTGCCATTGTAAGTTTAAATATATGTATTTTGGTTGATCTTAATTTAACCTTAAGTTTTTAGCAATTTTAATTTTGTAAATCAGAGATTTTTTTGAGAAAAAAGTTTAGGTAATATGACTATCTGGTCTTTCACTCAGCCAACCCTGCCGAAATAATTCTGGTTATGTGCTGGTGTTTTTAGGAATTTATAACTACTGATATGCAGTCTGCCTCAACTGGGATGCATTTCTAATTTAGCTTTTGTTAGCATCTGACTGAATATTTTCTTCAGGTCTCAATGCTTTCCTTTGCAAGTGACCGGTTGGCCAGTGGAGATGATGGCATATGCTTACTTGGTAGTCAGCCCGCCAAGCATGCTAAATCAATTTGATAAGGTACTGATTGACATTCTTAATGCAGCTTTCAGAATCTGCTATGTTTTCTGCGAACTTCATGGGGCTATTTTTTCAGATGGCTGCTGCAGCATCAAATAAAACAGGGACCAAGAAGGATATTAGATACCCTGATCTAGACGAGCAAGCTTTACAATTTATTTTAGATAGTTGTGAAGCAAGCATTGCAAAATACTCTAAATTCTTGCAGGTAAGAACTTTGAACCCAAGCAGCCTAGAGAGTTGTTAAATAAGACCAGCAGATCTTGCACAAATCGCCAAGAAAGTGAGACTAGTGTGGTTTTACAGGCAAGTGGATCAATGGATTTGGACGTGACCTCTCCGAAGCAGCTCAACCGAAGATTGTTCTTGAAGCAACTAGCTGTAGACTTGTGCAACAGTGAGCGGAGAATATTGTATCGCGCCCAATATGTACAAAACCTCATCTTATTAGCTTTACTCGTGTCATAATGTGCATAATTCCCTTGATTTTTATTGTCTTGCTCTTTGATTTTTTCAAAGTCTGCTCCATCTCATGAATATATCTGACGACTACACCCTATCATGTCATGTTGTAGATACTAAGGAGGAGATTAAGAGACATAAGAGCTGGTGAACTGAGAGCTCTCAAAATCTTTGATGGATTCCGAAATTTGTTCAAGTGAATCTTTGAAAAAACTCAAAATTGTAATACATAGGCCTCGACGTTGTTGTTGTTGTACTACAGTGTATCATTGCAACACCTCCTTTCAAGCTAGGAGGATGTAGTTTACTGTGGAACTTTTTTGTGTGTTAAGCAGACCATTTTGATGGGTTTGGTTTACTGTAATGTGAATGGATTTAATTTGAACCCTGAAAACCAAGTGAAGCTGATGTAAGTTTCTATAGTTGCCTGTATCTATCATATCTCTGGATGTTATTGTAAGATATTTTTGGGTGATAATGTGGAAAGACTAACAAAATAAGGAAATAATCACCACTCTAACTCACGTATAAGTGTAGAATTGATTTGTTCATAAATTCAACTACTTGAATATTATCACTAACTTGACATTACAACTTATACACTCACAGTATTCTATTATCCTCACTCTCACGCATGGAATTTAAAACTCTCCCGTTCCGTTACAGAATGGCCTATCTGTAACGGATTTTGGATTCTTGCGCTCACAAAATCCCGATATAACGCCATAATAAAAATCACATACTTCCATGACGTTGTGCCCGTTCCGTAACGCAAACTCGCCGCGTTAACGCTTTTATCCCGTTACATCCGGTTCTTTTCAAATATTAGCCAAAAATATTTTATAATTTAATTATATAGCTAATGTAACATGATATTCTGATAGATTTAATTATATTATGTTGCAATAATGCTTCATAAACTAAAATAAAGCAAATAAGGTTAGAACATATAAATGTGATTTTTTAAAAAAAATCCACGCCGCGTTGGCCGCGAAACGTTCTATTTCCCCGTTACAAGCCGTTCCCGCGACAGCGCGACCGTTCACGTGAACGCGACCGCGTTTTTTTTCTCTGCTCTCACGTACTACAAATGCTAGTACTCACAATGTACGGTACAACACTCAAAGGTTGGACACACTTTGCCTCAAGAAAATAACACTCCTATTTATACTACTATAAAATGTTATTCCTTTTGCTGCTTTCACATTGCATAATTCTTATTTCTCAAAGTTTTGAGCTATGCTCCTAGAGGCTGGTAATAGGTGGCATGATTTTTTCATCCAAGCAATAAATGGCAGCAACAATATTGTACCAATGAGGAGAGAGAGTGGACGGTGAAGCTATTTCAACACTCCTCCTCAACGACTACTCTCTCTCAGAGTTAGTCTAGAGGTCATACCAAGTTGTTTCCGAAACTTTTCAAACTTTGGTCCTCCAAGACCTTTTGTGAATATATCAACAACTTGTTCCTCCGTGTTAACTTGTTCAAGTTCAATCTCACCCCGTAGAGCCTTTTCTCGGACAAAATGATAATGTACCTCCATATGTTTTGTCGTGAAAACAGGATTCTTCGCTAAACGTATCACAGACTGATTATCACATCATAACTTGATTCCCTGATCACTTGGTTGATGCAGATCCTTGAGTAATTGTGTAGACCACACATATTCTTGTGTAGCCATAGTTGTCGCTCTGTATTCTGTTTTTATACTCGACAATGACACTGTTGATTGTCTCTTACTACACCAACAGACTACTCCAAAACCCATATTGAACACATAACCAGTAGCTGACCGACGTGTGTCAAGATCACCAGCATAGTCAGCATCACAGTATCCGACAACTTCAAACTCTTTATCATTGCGGTATATGATTCCACGGTTAATGGTCCCTTTCACGTTTCATCGGTTGTTGCATGAACCGACTAATCACACTCACTGCATATGCAATATATGGTCTGGATAACATGAGATAGAGAAGACTTCCCATCAATTGTCTATACATTGTCACATCTTCTAAATCTTTGCCTTCGACTAAACATAACCATCCATTAACCTCCATTGGAGTTGACATAGTTTTGCAATCGGCCATCCCATATTTTCCTAAAAGATCACGGGCATATTTCTGGTGGCATAGAAATATCCCATCCTTAGTCCGTTCCACTTCAAGACCAACAAGATGTTTTAATTCTCCGAGCTCCTTCATTTGGAATCGTACTGAAAGATTACCTCTTGTTTGTTGAATCTCCTCTTCAAAATCTCATGTGATGATAAGATCATCCACATATACAATAACTATTGCCGATTTTCCATCTCGAGCTTTCATAAATAAGGTTGAATCAGCTGGTGCTACAGAATAACCACTCTGTAACAGAAACTCCGCTATCTTTCCATACGAAGCGCGTGGTGCTTGCTTCAAGCCATAGAGCACCTTCTTCAACTTGCATACATGATTTGGATAAGAGTGACTCTTGAACCCCTTAGGTTGTTCCATGTATATGTCTCTATCTAACTCACCATGTAGAAATGCATTTTTAACGTCCATCTGCTAGAGCTTCCAAGAATTACTAGCTGCAAGTGTAGTAAAACACGAACTGTAGTAATCTTTGCAACTCGACTAAATGTTTCATCATAGTCTAGCCCATATTGCTGAGAAAATTCTCAAGCTACCAGTCGTGCCTTGTACCTTTCAATAGTACCATCAGGTCTAGTCTTCACTTTGTATACCCATTTGCAAGAAATAAGTTGAACTTCTCGAGGCTTTGGCACTAACTCCCAAGTCTCATTCTGATGCAAAGCTTGAATTTCTTCTTCCATGGCTTTTCTCCAATCTTTACTTTGAGCTGCCTCATCATAGCTACTTGGCTCTTTTACATCCTCGATCACTGCAACATTTGCATATCTTAGATTTGGCTTTCTCTGCCTTGTAGACCTGCGTAATGCTGGGTGAGGTTCTTCTTCTTCAAAATCTTCAGTTTGACTTGGCCTTTCTTCTTCAGTATTTCTATGATGTGCTCCTGTTTGCCGTTGACTTTTCTCTCTTTCTCTTGATGTAGGTTGAGATATCTCAATCTCAAGACTACCACCATCTTTACTAGATTGACCTTCATCTTTCTCGTCTATCTTTTCTTGAAGCTTTTCCTCGATCTTCTTCGAGTCTGGCAACAATACAGCTTGTGGTGACCACCAAGATGATGCTTCATCAAACACCACATTTCGTGACACGTGACATTTATCTGTTGTTGGATCACAACACCTCCAACCTTTTCTCTGATCATCGTATCCCACAAAGATACAACGAATAGTCTTCTTATCAAACTTGCTATATGCTCAGGAACAAAGACGTAGCATACACATCCGAAAACACATGAATGGCTCACTGTGGCTTCATCTTCCTTAGCTTCTCAAATGGTGAGACAAAATCTAGTCTTGCTTGAGGTAATCGATTTGTCACATGTGTCTTTGTTTTCATACACTCGACCCAAAAACATGGTGGTACGTTCTTGGCGTGCAACATACTCCTGCATATCTCAGCAATGTGTCGATTCTTTCTTTCAGCTACTCCATTTTGCCGTGGAGTATTTGGACAAGTGAGATGGAGTCGGATCTTGCAATCTTGCAAGTATTGGGAGAATCCTCAGGGTGTATACTCTCCTCCGTTGTATGTTCGTAGACACTGAATTTTACCGCCATCTTCTTTTTCCACTGTTTCCTTAAACAACTTAAACTTGCCAAATCTTCAGATTTATCCTTCATGAAATCGACCCAGACATATCTTGAAAAATCGTCAATGAAAGTGATCATGTAGCGTAAGCCACTCACTGAAGGTTGCTTTATTGGACCAAACACATTTGAGTGACCCAACTTTTAAGGTTTCTTCGATTTGAACTTTGAATCTTCATATGGAAGTTGATGCGCTTTACCAGATTGACATCCAGCACAAACTATATCTTCCTTGACATCTAGTTGTGGAAGACCCTTGAGCATCGACTTTTTCATCATCACCTTGAGCTTGTTGTAGCTCACGTGACCCAAGCGTGCATGCCATAAATCAGCTGTCTCATTTTTCCTCGCCTTGTCTACATATGCCGTTTGAGCAGACATCACGTAAACTGATTCAAGACGTCGTCCCTCTAAGATAGGAGAAGAATTTCCATCCATCGTTGTACACCTTCACGTCATGAGGGCCGAAAACAACATGGTTTCCGGATGCCGTCAGTTGCCAAACTGACAACAGGTTCTTCGTCATACCAGGAACTTGGTAGACATTATCCAGCTGAACTTGCTTGTTGCTAAATCGTGGAATCACCACTACCTTGCCAATATGGGTTATTGGCAATTATGAGTTGTTTGGTGTTATCACAACTCTACCACGCTTGTACTCGGACATGCTCAAAAATTTCTCTGTCTCCAATCATATGATTGGAGCAACCAAAATAGATGATCCAATCATCTTTGTAATTGATCATCTTGTCGTTGATTACGACAAGTGCAGCTTCCTCTGGTTCTTTGCTGCAGGGCGGGACTGTTAGAGGTGTGTGTGGATATACAGTGAGTAACAGGATATTAGATCTTCCAAGCACGTATTAGATACGCTTTCCTATAAGTTATTTGCCGACCCACTAGGAACAACAGAGTATCACGGTAATACTTATGAGATACGAAGAAGAAACATTGAATCTTGGTTGTTAACAAGAAACAATCCCAACAAGAGTTTGTAGTTTGATTTTGTTTAGAGAAAACACAAGAGAATTCTATTCTCTAAGCATGTACCATGGAATGATTTCACACTTTAAGCAAGCATAAATAATTTATCTCTCATTCCACATGTGATATGTCCCTATATATACTAGGGAAGACTTACAGAAGAAAAGACGCAACCATATACGAAAAGACATGCACCATTTCACAAAAGAAAGAAATGCATCATCGGGAAAACTGACGACTTGGAGCTGGCGCTCCCCTTTGGAGTGGGCGCTCCAGGAAGGAGCCGGCGTTCCTCAACCCTGTCAAGAATTTAGTTCTAATTCCAAATACCTGCTAACTTTGAGCGTGCGCTCTTCTGGAGAGCGAGCACTCTACTGACTTGCCTTCTCGTTATTCCTTCTTTCTCATCACATAACATCAACGGACACATTTAAACTATAAATGTTCCAACAATCCTCCTCCATTTATAGTATAAATGCTTTGAATCCGTACACTTGCAAACTACACAAAATCAACTAAACTTGTGCATAAATGAAAATGTCTTAAAGATTGAATTTTCACTTAGTACAACATACTTTACAAACTTTCGATTGAAATGATTGACTGAGCATTGAATCACTCAACCATATGAAAATTCGAAGATGCTATACACACAAGCTTACACAAACAACATTGTCACCTTCGACTCCATTAAAGGCCTTGAGTCCATATCCACATTCATGAGTGTTCCTAGTTAAGCCCCAAATTAGGTGAAGCGGCCAAACTTCTTACTCATATAGGTAAACCTTCTATAACATGCTCTCGCAACCGAGCAACTAACCAAAGGTTTATTAAGAAATTAATCAACCTCCAACATTGCGAAAAACAAGCACTAACCTTGGGATGCAATAAAAAATATTATAGCGCTCCAAATTACAAATAAAGTGGGATCCTCATTGAATTCAAGATCTTGCGTTGTACAAGACGTGAATTGAGTTTTCTTCATTTGCAATTTACTTTATAAAGGCTTAAAACACATCCCTACTTTTATATAACATAACTTGACAACAACTTTGACCAAATTCATCAAGTTAACAAAACATATAAAAGTTCATTAACACGACTCCATGTTTATAAAATCACAAACACCACATAGTCGCAATCCAATGTGTTGTGACTTGTCATTATAAACATTATAACATTCAAATATCAATTATGAACAAATAACATGTTAATACTAAAACAACCAAATAAATTAATATTCTTCCCCATTTTAATTAGTATTAACAAATGAACATCTTATCTATTTAAACCAAGACTATGTATATGAAAACAACCACGTAAGCACACTTCTTGGATCACAAGGAATTAACCTCCTCCATGAAGTACCTCCTCCAAGAAGAAATATCATCTTCTTGTAAGAAACAAATCCCTAATTAAACCAAGACTTAACTCACGCCAAATTATTCTTCTCAAACCGAAGAACATATTTAATTTCACATAACTCCATCTATTAAATAGATTAGATCAAAGACAATAAACCATTATCTTTCCAAGACATTTAATAATTTCAATTAAAACAAAAACGGTAAAAATCATATGTATACAACACCAAATTTAGACAAAATTTCATTGTCCCCAAATTTAATACATAACCAATTTATACAACCGATTTCCTCAAAATCATGAACTTTATGATCTCATAAATTGAAATAATTAATTACCATGTCTTTCATTATACTTTATTCAAGTATAATACATGTCACTTTAAAAAGTGAAAAAAACTATGAAATAATAACATTCCATAAAACATAATCAATTTCTAGTATAAATTTATAACATGTTAATACTAAAACTAAACAAATAAATTAATATTCTTCCCCATTTTAGTATTAACAAAACATATAAACACTTATACTAGTGATTACCACAAAATTATTGAAATAGATCAATATTTTGACTTTTCCAACTTGTAAATTATAAACATCACCCAACTTATATAAAATTGAGAAGTACATTTAATAATCATTTTTACCACATGTCTAAAATATAAATATTCTAAAGAACATAGAATCACATTTATAACATTTAGACAATACATGGTGAAAATGAAATTAAACACATAGCCCATACAAGGATGGCCTACTAACAAATAACATGTTTATAATTTCCACAAGTTCATGTTCATGTCAACAATTATATACTCAACATATTATAAAAAAAAACACTTACATTAATCAAAACAAACATTATAACATGTCCATGAATATATAATCAAAAAACATAATTAGTGATAGTAACCCACTAACTATCACATGATCAATATATAAACTTAATGATCATCATATTAATACTCAAACCAAAATCATGATAACAACATGTTAATACTAAAACAATCACATAAATTAATATTCTTTCCCATTTTAGTATTAACAAAATAAAAAATTTCAGATTTTGAAAGAGTTTAATATAACATGATATTTCAATATCAATAAAAATCATCTACCCTTTTCATCATGGTTCAAGAAAAAAAATTCTTCTTCCAAGCAAACATGGAAACCATGAAAGATAGGATGAAATTACTAACATTTCTTGACAAGAACAATATAGAAGATGTTGCTATTGACAACCTTTGACAAAAACAAAATTTGCCTTAACCGTTTCTTTACCGAAAAAAAATGTTGCACAATTAGAGAAACCCATCATTGAAAGAAAAATAATCCTTCCATTCCACCGTCACTTATAGTTGACACAAACCATCCCTTAAGAAGGAATCATCGTAACCCATGTTACAATTAAATTAATGTTCATGATGGAAGCAAATCCTTTCAAAAGTTGCTCTATACCACAACCAAGACCACCATCATTTGGTAATTAAAATGTCCTTAGTATACTTCCTCCGTTTAGAAATAGTTGCACCGTTTCTATTTGGCACATTTCTTAAGAAGTTATGGTGGGGTCATGAGAAGGGTAAGTTAATGAGAAAGATTAATGACAAAGGATAGTATTTAATGACAACTATTGTGGGGTCAATTGATGGGTTTCTACTTTGCAAAATCTGATGAGAGAGAAATTCCAAAATGTACATTTATGAAAAAGCAACTTTAACTTAAAGTTTCACACTCCCTCCAAAATCTGGAAAGCTGTACATCTAACACTCCCTCCAAATAACATACGGTAGTGTAAATTTAGTGAAAATTTCAAACTTCCCTCCAAAAATTTAAGAGCTTTACAATTACAAAAAATCTCACTATAAAGTCTACAACTGTAAGTCAGTATTGTTGATGAATCCTTAAAAAAAAAAGTCTCTCAACAAACAATTCTCACTCACTGCACACACTTCACAGTTACTTTTTTTTTTTTTGCACAACACTTCTTTGATGGAGTTGGAGGTTGATGAGTATGACAGATGGCTTGAAGATTTGATGTCCGATTTTGATGAAGACATAACAAGAGATGAACTCATCCACATTGAAGAGCGAGATGAACAACATTGAAGATTCCGATAATGACGAGCAGATGGACAACAACCGGTATGTCACCGATTCCCGATGCTTCCGATAATGAAGAAATAAATCATGCTGAAATTAATGAACAAATTAATCTGAGGAAGAAACCGGAATTAGGGAGTAGACAGAAGGCTCACATAGTGACTAGTTTGTTAGAAGTTGCTAAGAATTTAGTTGTACCAAGGGGAAAATTCAAAGAAATTGCAACACGTTTTGGGGTTAATAGAAGCACAATTTATAGAATCTGGACAGAAGCTAAGAAACAAGCAATACAAGGCACCGAAATTAATATGCGTACAAAAAAAAAACAACGTGGCGTAAAATCAAAGTTCACCGATGATGAAGCATTAAGATCGCCTCCCTTTAGAGCGAGAGAACAACGCTCGGGTCTTTTGCATCGCACTTATGTGTAGTCCTGCAACGGTGTATAGGTTGATGAAAAGGGGAATTTTGAGGTCTCATACCAACTCAATCAAGCCTAAAGTCACACACATTCACAAAATACAAAGGTTGCACTTTGTACTCAAAGAAAATCTTACCAAGAACAAGTGAGAGAAATCCCTAAATTCTCTTATTTGTATAACATGGTCCACATCGACGAGAAATGGTTTTACATGAGTAGAATCACTCAAAGATTTTATCTCATGTCGATGAAGAAGACCCATATAGATCTCGTCCAATAAAAAAACTACATCATCAAAGTGATGTTCATGGGTGCTATAGCAAGACCTATGATTAGTAGTGATGGAGTGATCATATGGGATGGAAAAATTGATATTTTCCCATTTATTGAAGCTGTGGCAGCTCAAAGGTGGAGTGTGAATAGAGATAGAGGGACTTTAGAGAACAAAGCAATACAACACATCACAAAGGAAGTGATCGTGGAACATGATCATCACAAAGTTACTACCAACAATCGAGCTAAATGGCCATCTTTTGGATGTAAAACTATTTGGATTCAACAAGATAACGCAAGGCCCCACATTCAACCAAATGATCCACAATTTCTAGAGGAAGCAACAAAGGATGGGTTTGATATGCATCTAATTTGTCAGTCCCCTCAATCACCTGATCTTAATTGTTTGGATTTAGGTTTTTTCAAGGCTATACAATCTCTACAACATCAAAAGTTCCCAAAAACTGTGGACAAGTTAGTGGAGAGTGTGAAACACGCATATGAATGTTATGATCCAAGACTCATAAATTACACTTGGTTACAGTTAATGTATGTGATGGTTGAGATTCTGAAGGTGAAGGGTGGAAACAACTACAAAAGTCCTCATAAGGGAAAGAAGAAGTTAGATAGATTGGATCTTCTACGTACCAACTGGAGTCACAATTCCTCTGGAGTTGGTAGATGACACAATCTCATACCTAAATGAGGGCGTAGTTACTATTAGAAGGGAAGTTTGTGAAGATGTAGGTGGTTCAAATTCAAGCATCTACAAGTGCTTGCCATAGCATAAATGGGCAAATGATTTCACAACATACATGCAGATCACAATATTATCTAACTTGAGCAAGGTAAGGCTCCCTTAGTTCGTTAATCATAAACTTTTGTAACTTGAGTAAGATAGGCTCATTTATTTTGTAAATCATAAACTGTTGTAACTAACATGAGCAAGATAGACTCATTTATTTTGTAAATCATAAATGGTTGTAACTAACTTGAGCAAGATAGGCTCATTTATTTTGTAAATCATAAATGGTTTAGGGACTTTTTTTGTGGATAAAGTAATTAATATCAAGTATGCACAAAACTATTGTGGTGAAGCCGCATCACGCATCCACCAAGAACATAGCACACAACTTATCTTTATAAACAGGGAATCAAAGAAACACTATTTAACATAAAAAATCGTGGGCAAAATCTAAATTAAATAATCGTGGTCATATGTTTACATAAATTCGGGATTACCAAAGGCAGTCTTATTCATTTCAAACCCAAACCAACATATTTACCGCTAGCATATTTTTTATTACAAGCTGCACATTAGTAGTCAAGCAAACCAGTCCCTTTATTACCATCGTATTTTTGTGCATACTTGGATTAAGATCGACAAAGCATGAAGCCAAATTTACTAGAAAACGACCGGCAACATTCACATCGATTTTCTCCATATTTTAGGACTCACAAATTACCGTCCCAAAAAATCTCGCTCACACCATTATACAACAACATAAAGTTCCCACAAAACCATAGCAAAAACAACCAACATAATCCCACAAAACGATAGCAAAAACAACCACAAAACAACTTTATACTACTACTGAAAATAATAGATAGATGCTTATCTAGTTGAAGATTCTGGCCAATTGTCAGGGGCTTGCGTTTCATCTGAGTCGTATCCAATTGTCGGCGAAGATGGTGGTGGTGGATATTCGGTTGGAGAGGAGGGACGAAAATACCTTGTCCTCTTGTTACTAGTGTCTCTTTCATACTCAGGTGTGTCGGGGGCTACTTCACCCACTTCAATTGGTGGTGTTTTTGGGACACACTCTTCAACTTCGTTGCTACTTTCGTCTTCGACATCAGATCTCCAATTATCAATATAACGACGAAGTTTTTCTCTCAAATCAGAAAAATCATCGTCTTCATGAGCAAGATCAAAGTCGTCCTCCTCTTTAAAGCTAGATCGATGTCGCATAGGGTGCTTCAAATTCATTAATTTTACGTATTCCTCATCACTTTCAGAAGAATAATGATAGTAGTATGGATCCATAGATGAAAATTTGACAGAGAGAAAGAGAGAGAAGATAAAAAAAATCAGCAAATTACCGAAAATTTTTAGGGTTCTTGAAGAGTGAACTGAGTAGATCGAAGCTCATAACAATGGCGCATAACGGATTGAATAAGTAAATTCTCCATAGATTGTAAGAGAGAAGATCGAAATGGAGAGGATCAAAGTTTTAGGGTTCTTGAAGTTGAAGAACCGAGACTAGATTTTTCTAGATTTAGGGATCTAATTTCAGTAAATTGGGGGGTAAGGAAAATAATTCATGTGATTTTCTTTTTAAAAAGTACAGGTAATGGGGAGATATAAGGTGGGTAGATTTAATAATGGTTGGTGAGATTAATAAATTGGAGGGAATGGTTAGTAGGTGAATAATTAATATTAGAAGTTAATAGTAAGGGCAACAAGGTAATTTCATGCCAAAAAACTTACCAAAAAAGGAAATGGTGCAACTATTATGACATTTCCGAAAAAGGAATACGGTGCAACTATTTCTAAACGGAGGAAGTATATAATAATATGACAATTTTTGAAAGTCAAATTTCAAAACAAAAAGTTTTGTCAATGTTAATCCAAATTTAACAATAGTATAAACATAGTATAACATGCAAGTTTACTATAACACATTCTATCAAAGAAAATAATAGAAACTTACAATACAACCCAAAAATGGATTTTTCCGAGAAATCCATCATCATTTCCGACCTCTTGTCTTGTAACATTCTTCTTCTCTTTCCATTTAACAATGGCATTCCAAATTCAGAAAATTAGAAACATCTCACCCAAGGAAGATCCAATTACCCAAGGATTAAATAACTTATAGATTGTTTGAGGTGTGTATGTGGATATAACAGTGAGTAACAGGATATTAGATCTTCCAAGCACGTATTAGATACACTTTCCTATAAGTTATTTACCGACCCACTAGGAACAACAGAGTATCACGGTAATACTTATGAGATACGAAGAAGAAACATTGAATCTTGGTTGTTAACAAGAAACAATCCCAACAAGAGTTTGTAGTTTGATTTTGTTTAGAGAAAACACAAGAGAATTCTATTCTCTAAGCAAGTACCATGGAATGATTTCACACTTTACGCAAGCATAAATAATTTATCTCTCATTCCACATGTGATATGTCCCTATATATACTAGGGAAGACTTACAGAAGAAAAGACGCAACCATATACGAAAAGACATGCACCATTTCGCAAAAGAAATGCATCGTCAGGAAAACTGACGACTTGGAGCTAGCGCTCCCCTTTGGAGCGGGCGCTCTAGGCAGGAGCCGGCGCTCCTCAACCCTGTCAAGAATTTGGTTCTAATTCCAAATACCTGCCAACTTTGAGTGTGCGCTCTTCTGGAGAGCGAGCACTCTACTGACTTGCCTTCTCGTTATTCCTTCTTTCTCATCACATAACATCAACGGACACATTTAAACTGACAACGGGTTCTTCGTCATACCAGGAACTTGGTAGACATTATCCAGCTGAACTTGCTTGTTGCTAAATCGTGAAATCACCACTACCTTGCCAATATGGGTTATTGGCAATTATGAGT
>CANSZD010000902.1:40000-205823 GCA_947648045.1 Beta corolliflora
ACTATAACCAACTCTAGAGTTTAAGACAAATCTCAAAATAATATTTAAGAAACTTTAAAATAATTCAACCAATAATATAAAATAAATAAATCAGAATAGCTGCACTCGCACTCTCATACATCATGAACTCCCACATGAAAAAGAGTTTTGGCCTATTGATGAAAGTGATTGTTCGCCAAAGAATACTTAGTAAAGATGGGTCATCACATGATCAATAAAGCATTAGCCATGATCAAACATACAAAGTACGAAATCGACAAAGTTGAGTACATAAAAATAAACAACCTAGTATGATACTAAGGAATTAAAATAAAAGTCATGCACTACAGGCAAAATAGATAATACTCCCTCAGTTTTTTTTATCTTTCTCACTTGGAATCTTTGCACTATTCATACCTAGAGAGAATCTTCTCAATATTTTTCAATTTATAAGAAAAAATATAGTCATGTGGGGTCTTGTTTGATTCGTCTCAATTAGTACATTATTAATATTCAATCGTTATATTTTTACTAATATATAATGAAAGATATTTAAGTTCAAAGAGGTGCATTGGGAGACGCGCACAGGAAAGTGAGAATGATAAAAAACAGAGGGAGTACTCGAATAAAACATGACACCATAATAACTTAATTAATTAATTTGGTTGAAAAAGCAATGAACACTAGAGGAAAAAAGCCTAAGGGCTGCGGTCAAAACAGGCCCAAGGGCTGCGTTTTTTGACCGCAGCCATTGGACTAGCAGCCCTTGGCATCTAGGATTTAACCGCAGCCCTTAGCGCGTTAAGCACGTGCGGTCAGTGGCAAAAACCGCGACCCTTGGTGGATTAAAAGCCGCGGTTAAGGGGAAAAGCCGCAGCCCTTGGCGAGTTAAGGGTCAGCGGTTTTGCCCTCAACCGCAGCCCCTTAAGTCACCAAGGGCTGCGGTTTTGCCCCGACTGCAGCCTTGTGACCCAAAAAAAAAAATTTTTTTTTTTTTTGAATATTTTATTCGTAAATGATCCAAAAACAGTTACATATATATACAAGTATCAATTTTCACTGCAATTCATGTTATTCATACAAATATAAAGAAAATATTGACCGAGTTACATTATGAAGACGAGATACAACAAGAAATGGGTGCATTCCATCCCTTAAAATCCTATAGATTTTTCTTCAACATTCCAAAGCTGCAAATTACCTTCCTAGCTGCCAAAAATAACCTCGACATAAATAGATCTGCAAAGCGTTCAACAATATTAAAACATGAGAAACAACAATAAGGTCTTTAAATAGAAGTAGGGGAAAATTTGCCATCCAGAAAGATATGGCTAAGTGGCTCTAACGGTAAACGAGCATGGTAGGGGTGTGCAGCACGGGCGGTCGGTGCATGGGGGTGGTGTGCGGGGGCCGTGTAGGGGGTGGTGTGCGGGGGCCGTGTAGGGGGGGGGGAGCCGGTAGGGGGGGGGGGGCCGTGGAGCAAGGGGGGTGTGTGCAGGGGTTGTGGGGGGTGTGTGTGTGAGGGGGTGTGCAACAGCAGGGGGGTCCGCATAGGGGTGGTGTGCTGTGTAGGGGATTGAGCAGGGGGTCTATGCATGGCGGGGGGTGTGTGCATGGCGGGGCCGTGGGGAGGGGGTGTGAGTGCGGGGCTGTGGGAGGAGGGCCGTGGGGAAGGGGGTGTGCGGGGGGTGGGGGAGAGGGTGTTTGATTTTGACTATTGGCCTTTTCATTATATGAAGGATTGTTTGGGCCAAAAACATGTGATATCCCATTATCCCATACTATTATGCATATATGAGTTGTTTCATGTTAAAGAATAGGATAGGAAATACTTGGCTCATTAGTACCGAAAAACTATTCATCATTTGACCAAATCTTATGATTTATTTTGGTATCCATATATATGTGACATACAGTTTTCTATGCATATCGCATATGCTGATATATATGACTGTCGTAACAACCTCATCATGTAGTTGGATGATCAGTTTTGCGAAATAAAAAAAATCAAGAACAAACAATTGTTCGTAGTTTAATAATTTTTAGAAAATCAACCGTAGTAGCATTAACAAGTGCAAAAGTCAAATTATTTAGAGAATGGCTTGGTATTGTTTGATTTACAGTTTAGCCATAATCTTCATGTTCATATGTTTTAGATAGATGATCAAGCAAATAAAGTCTAAAAAGCAATCACTTAACCATGGATCAAACAATTAAAGCCCTAAAACAATCACTTAGATGCATATTAGGCCAAGAAATCCCACAAATATCAATAACTAACTAAATTCACCAAACTTTAAGCATGAAGCAAGCAATAACGGCCAAAAACAATTGAACAAATCCAGCACCATCATCCCAAAGGGGGCTACAATGCCCATACTAATTCCTCGAACAATCATCTTCAACTAAGGGGGAAAAGGGGGATAAATAAGGTTCATCCTCGAACAATCAACTTCGGATAAAAGGGTTCTAATTTCTAAAATATAACTCAATAAAAAACAGAAAAGAGTGAGAATAAGACATACCTTTTCTCATACTCCAAATATACATTACAAGTTAATATGCAATGTCGAACAACGCCTGCACCGTAACCAGCCCAAATATTCAATCACTTCTGTTTAATTCAACAGAAAGAACATGTATTGACAAAAAAAGACATCATATCAATACACACATCAACTTGTGCATGTGATTATAATATTTGTATATAATTATCAGTATCGATTTATCCTAAAGGGGAGAGAGAAATTGACAAAGATAATGATAATACAAGGGCGAGTTTGAAAGTTCGGAGAACCTTTTGTTCATTATCTTCAAGTCTCTCCTCGATGGCATCAACTTTAGTCGATAGACGCAAGCAAGGTGCACCCTCCATCTACAACTATACCTTCCTCTACACTCGCCCGACAAGATGTGAAGTTTATGAGTCGAGTTCGGTTCTCCTCTCGCCCAACTAGAGGGTGGTCAGAAAGTCCAAAAATATCATATTAAGAGGATACCTTTGTTGTACAAAGAGCATCCTCCAGTCGCAGCTTCCTTTCTTTGAGCTTAGTCTCAGATTGTGCTCCAACCTGTGTGATAATATATAGAGGTAAATGATAGTCTTATGAGTTGGGAGTAAGAACGTCAATTCAAATATATGCAGAAGAGCTGAAACAGAGTGAAGTCAAATACTAGCCGCAACCTACTTCGTGATAGTAAAAAGCCATAACGTCTCAAACACAATGAACAACCCTGCCATTAGAATTGCCAAAAAGAACCATCGAGCAGCACAGCAACACCTAAAATTTGCCATAAGAAGTGATTACAATACTAAATGACCATTACCAATATTTTCTTACCAAAAATAAGTAGCAGTTTATCTCTAAATTGAAAGAAAAGGAAGAAGAAACAATACATAATATCATACTATTCGAGATTAGACGAAGGCGCATGCGGATGATTAACTCGTTGAAGCACGCGTAACATGAAAATAGACAATGCATCCAACGAAAGTGGATTAGAGTCAGTGCCTGCACAGCAGTAATGAACAGAAGGTGCGAAATCAAAAATACTATTTTAATGACGACAGAGGATTCATATCCAAATCATTTTGGGACTAAGGCTTTTGTTGTTGTTGTAGAGCATTCGTATCACAGGCGCAATTATATTGATCCAGAAATTTCGTAAGCAGCATAAAGGCAAACTGCGAAACTTAGCTATAGCACATGTTAGAATCTCATAGAGAGAGTTACGAATTTATTATAGTAAGGGGTCTCCCACTCGTGAGAGCACATATCAAAGGTTATGCTTTTACATAGAATGTAAGAAGACATGTAGCAAGTAATCAAGGATTAAAAAGAATAGCGAGATAAATTATGAAGGAAGCAAACAAAAACTGATAATCGAAGAAGAAAGAAAGCAAGAAGCACTTAGTTCATGTCTTTTGGGAGCATGGGTTCTTACACGCTATCCAAAGATTGTTAAAACAATCCAAGAAACCGAGAATTACCCAAAGATTTCAAAGAACACTTACCCAAAGATTGTTAAACAATCCAAGAAACCAGAATTAGTGAAAAACAACAAATACCCATATCATAAATCCACAAAAACAACAAAATTAATCCACCAAAAAAAAAACCATAAATTACCAAAGCAACGACAGTGATCACATAAGGGTTGTTTTGAGAATTTGACATTTTCTTCAATGGTGTAAAGAGGAAGAACAACGCCTCTGTTTTATTGAACAAGAAGATTACACCAACCACGCACCCTCTCGACATTCTTAAACTATTCGGAGTACTCAAACGGTCAAAGCTATAGCCAAGTTCGAAACCTTATTCATTCCATAAGAGACTAATCAAAGTTCCAAACACTCTTAATCTATTCAAAGGACAACTACTCCGTCCTGATTCATCAATCTTTATCAATTGCCAAAATCTCTCAACATAAATACATGACACGTGCTAGAATTATCATACACTTTTTCCCTCAAGACCCAAAGCTTCACCAAATTTTCCATTTGAGCTTCACCAAATTTCAAATTCGTCGATAACCGGACAAGTTCAGATGCTAATAATTAACACATGAATTCAAAGAAATATGAGCAGGTCTTGAAACCCTAAACAACAACAAGTTCATGAAATTCCAAGTCAATTTACAAATTCAACAGTTCCACTATATCACCATATAAAATTAAGCATCAATTGACATTTCACAGATGCTGACCATCTCAATTTGCTAAAAGACGATCAAAACTCAAAATCTAAATCACAACGAAACCCTAGACTAACAAAAATATCCTAAAAACCAAACAAAATAATTCAGATCAACATACAAAATTAAATTAAATTAAAAACAACAAAAGATGGAAGAAACTCACAGAAAAAGGGGGAATCAAGAATGAACAAAAAAAAACGGCTTCTCTAACCAGCACTTCGATTCTTCAAAATCAAAAACTCCGAAAATTGCAGCGAATTGAAAACCCTAAGAGTGAGAGAAGGAGGCGCGGCAAAGGAGAGAGAGGAGTGAGGGAATAGATTGAGCGTATAGCCACAAAATTCCCGAACTAATTGAAATTTAGCACCGCACGAGTTATAGGACTTCACAAATTGAACAATCTGAATTCTGAACATATAATCCACAAAAAAGTTTGCCATTGTAAACGAAAATTGAAGCGAAATTCAACTAATGTGACAGAAAAATGAAGTGATACCTGCCAAAATCAGAAAGTGAGGCACTACGAAAAGAAACGTCGTCTTCTTCTCCTTGTTACTGCTTTTGTTGCTGGTGTCATCTTATCTTCGTTGCACTTGAATTTTCGCAAACCCTAGATAGAGATAGAGAGGGACCGGGGAGGGGGGAAGCGCTCGGTGCTTGTTCGCAGGCGTCGCCGGAGTTGGAGAGACTGAAGCGTCGCCGGAATTGGAGAGACTGAAGCGTCGCCGGAGTTGGATCGTCACTGGCGCCGAAGAGGAGAGAGGAAGTGAGAGGTTAGAGAGAGAGGGAGGGGTGAGACGTGAGAGATTTAGAAATTTAGGTTAGTCAATTTGTGCGTGGGAACGAATGGATCGTGTATTTCATATTTGGGCCCCAAAGGGCTGCGGTTTTTAATAGACCGCAGCCCTTGCTTTTTTTTCCACTAGTGGAACGAGTTGTCCAAACCAGAACCAGTCTTTAATAAGAAGACCGGGCAACAATCACGACTCTGTTCCCCCCGAAATCAATCGATATCGACAAAATTATATATCAAAGAGAGATACAATTATCAAGCGGTCATCAAAAAGCCATGGGTTAATTACCATCATGTGCCCCAACTCCCAGTGTTTAATACTTAAAACTACACTAATCTAGAGATTTATTGCTCGTTCTTTTTCACTTCAAGTAATTAATTAAATATTAACCACAAAATAAAACTAGCACGCAACAAACAAAACCAACCACGACCAATTCTCAAAGAATATATTTTATCTTTGATTAACAAAAGTGATCATTGAATAACCAATTCCTTAACCAATAATCCTTTAATCTAAGCTATTGAATATAATCAACATCAACCAATGTCATTAAGACATACCTTTCTACTTACCCCTTTACAAATCTGCGATTGTGAAAGAATAATAAATAATAAAGTATGGAATATAATACTACTATTATTTCCAAAAATCCACCTTTACCTTACTACAGGTTAAAAATATTAAACTTGGATTAATAAGCAATCTAATCCAATAACCACCTTTACCATTCATACGTAATAAATAAACATGATTAGATAAATAATCAACCCTCCTATATGCTTGTATCAATACAATTATATAATAAATAAACAATCACATGCATGTTCCCTCACAAGTTGTGGCGGATCTTGGAACTTTTGCTATCTGGGGCCAATTACCTACTTTAGACCTTTATTTGATATCTATGTTACACTGACAAAGGTACGAGTATAGGATACGGGTACGAATCCGATAAGGCAAATCTAAAAATTACAGATGCAGGGACACTGTCCTGAAGTTGGACAAGGGTATGGGGATACCACTTTTTCTGTATAGATATATTATATTCATTTATTTTTGAAATAATTTTCAGCTTTGCAATAAGACGAAATAGCAAGTTCAAAACTTTAAATAGCATAAAATAAAACATGTATAAGAAAATTCTGGATGAAGATTTAAAAAAATAATAGCAATTAATGAAAATACTAAGAAAGAACCCCTTTTAAAAAAAGGAAAGAAAAGGGTTAACACTCACGTGATTACAAATAGACTAAATATAAAAGCATCAACATCACAACTCAGTTCACTGTACAATGTGTGGTCCCCTCTATTTCCTCTTTCTCCTACTTAACACACGGTGGATAGAAACTATCCAAAATACTAGAAAATTGTTTCACTGTAATCAACGTGTCGGGAAATCTTGATCAATCTGCGAACCAAACACCATCATTCGTTTTAATAGCATGAGTAGTTGCGCTAAACATAACTCGTGGACTATATAATAGAGGTGATCAAATTCGTCCGGCCCGTAGGACAAAAATTTGGCCCGACCCGACAATGGGCATTTTTTTAGGGATGGCCCGACCCGACCCGACCCATGATCATCTCTACTATATAAACAAGATACCACGCGCAAATTTTTTTCGTACATCAACATTTCCATCCATCAAGATTGAAGAAGACTTTTTGTTACTCTGCGTCGCAACACCACTAAAAACACAAGAACTTTTGTAACTAGGTACTAGTTAGATAGCACTCAACTAACTATTTACACAAGCCGAGTCTATAATAATTTTGTCTAATAAAACATATCACTATTCTCATGCTTAGAGCATGGCCACTCATGATATAAAAAACATGTCATCCCTCTTTCTCATCAACTTCTTCTCACATCTTACAAAAATTGATAATGTATCATGACCCATTTTGACAAATGCACCCTACTCATAACTAGAAAAAAGAATATCATCGCAAAACAAAAACTCAAGTACATAAAATTTAAAGAGAAAATAAAGAATTTTAAAAGTGTGTAAAAACATAACAATATGGATGTCTATTTATAAATCTAAAAAAATTATGGCAGTCTGTAAATTTTCTATTTAATTTTACTTTTTATTTTTTAAGATATTTCAATTATAAATTTTGAATTATACATTGTGCATGTGTACCCCACCTTTACTTGTCCGATGACTTGTCTATAACTTAGATCAAGCGATGATCCAAATTGCAATATGTCTTGGGATGATCCATATTAGATCACCCAAAAACCATGTAGAAGGCCATGATTTTATGATCTCCCCCATGACATATTTTCATGATCTAAAAAATCATGAGTGGCATTGCTTTTAGATGATATGTGACCAACAATACTTTAGTGTACACATTGTGTATCTGTGTATGACTGTGTGATTTAGGATAATAAATCGTCTAGGTAATTTGGCAAAGTGTGGGTAAAGGGTAGGACCTCCTATCACAAAATAGCAAGTGGATCCTTGGGAAGAGGAAACTATGGAGTTATGGCATGATAATTGGCTTGGCATAGGTCCCATTTCCCACTTGGTTGAAGGCCCCCTTAATTTTAACGAGAACACGCTTATAGTGAGAGATGTAATGCATGAGGGAACTTGGAACTTTGAGTGTCTATCTATGACTCTATCTGGGGAGGTCATTAGTCGAATCCAAGGCATTAACACCCCCCTCGGATGTTGCTCACAACGATATCCTGCCACCCGCATACGTTTCTCCCTCTCTCTAGCCTAAGAACCCCAAGTTCCTTGTGTGAATTCGCTTGATCTTACGTGGATTTGGAAAATCAAAACAATTCCAAAACTTCAATTCTTCCTTTGGTTTGTAATCCTTGATTGTCTTCCCCACAACAAGCTCCTCTATGAAATACACGTCTCCCACCAAAAACAATTGCCCTAGATGTCACCAAGAAAATGAAGACTCCTACCACATTCTCCGATTCCCCCTCACTTTCAGAATTTGGGACCTAACCCCACCCTATGACCACATGCTGCACGAGACGAGTTCTCTTTGGATCCACCAAAACCTGAAAAAGTCAAACAAGTTTCGAAAAGTGAGTTGGACCATTATGTTCCCATTTCTTTGTTTCAAAATTTGGAAAAGTTGATACCACATAATCTTTAATCCCTCGACCCTTCCCCCTTTAAGGCTGAAGGTGTTAGTCACCAAGCCTAGAAAAGTGCGACAAATTATATTAAAGCAAACCCCCACCATGAATCAATCACAGAACCTCCCCAAACCTACCCACTCACTGGTAAGGATGTTCATTTTGGATATCCGAAAATTTTGGATCAGTGAAATTGTGACCCAAATTCGATCCGAAAAAATAAGGTATCCGATTTTCGGATATCTGAAATTTTCGAATCGGGTAACTGGATATCCGGATTTCTCTGTGAATGATTGTTTTAATTTTGTTTTCGTCATAATTTTCTATCAAAACATCCAAAAAAATTATAAATTCATTATCTTTATTTTTTTACGGCAAACTCAAAACTGAAATAAAAGGGTACAAATTTAACAAAGCTTAATCAACAAACTCATAGTTTTGCTATATTTTGGCAAAACAAAACATGTACATTCAACTTTCTATGGAGTAAGGGCCATAATCCTTATAGGAGAGTTAGAGACTAGAAGAGAGAAGAGGAGAGTGGGAAAAATCAAAAAGAAAAAGAGAAAAATCAAAAGAGGAAAGTGGACTCGACCGTAAACGGTCTGATATGGCGACGATGCGTGCTTGCACTGGGCCTGGTGGAGTGACGAGCGACAGAGTGGCAGGATGTGGTGTGTACTTGTAACAATAGAGAAAAGGAGAAGCAAAGACTATGAGAAAGAAGAGGCTGCGAACTGTCAAAGAGGAAGACTCGATGAGGAAGGGTGTCTGACCGGAGATGAATAGCTGCCATGCGGCGGCCGTCGGGCTAGGGAGTGCCGAAGTTGGGCTGGGGAGTGGGGAGGGGGTGGAGAGTCCGCCTAGGGTTTATTTCGGGTGAGGTTAAAAAAACTGCTACTTAATGGTTTTTGTTTTGTTTGCCTAGGTTAACCAAAGTAGCAAAGTTCTAAAAATAAAAAATACCCGAAATAATTTTATTCCGATCCGCATCTGACCCGATTTTTTGGATATCCAATCCGATAAAATCCGAAATCTAAAAAATCGGATCGACCGGATCGTGGATAAAATCAATCAGATCGGATATTTTTGAACAATCCTACTCACTGACCATACTCCAGCATCTTGGACTATGTTTAATGTAGATTCCGCCTTTAAAACCCTTGACCAAACTACATGGATTGCAAGGGTTATGAGTGATCATGATTCATGAGGGTATATGGCTTGTAGGTTTTACGAAAACCACGTATGCGAGATACTCTCTTTCTACCGATCTAATGGGCATTCAAGAAGGGTTATCTATTGCCCACTCTCAAGGATTTAGAAAAGTGGTTGTCTTCTCAGGTTTTAAAATGGCTACCCAACTTCTTGACCAAGAGGTGACCCAGACCAACATTTATACTATTATTTTACCCAAATGCAGGGACTTAGGCCAACAATGAGTCAATTCTATTCAACTTATTTTCGCTTATCTGAACATATCACAACTTAGTAGATCTTATCAAAACTTATTAGACCTTATTTTATAAGAGTGTCAGACGTTATCTTTGCAGTACTGAAGTTATTAATCTTCATTTCAACTTATTTTACTCATAAGAAGAACATAGGATGAACTGAAGAGACGACATTTATTACCCTACTACAAAACGTGCAAGAACATTATGAGGAAAAATGGCAAAAACCAGTAGACAGTAGCTCTTCCCATCTTCAAAGCTCAATCATCACCATTTTCCCAAAACCCCCAACTTTCCCACATTCTCTCTCCTCCATAACAACCCAAAAAAATGGGATTAAAAAAACGCAGCAAAAAACCCACCATCACCGACGCCGGAGACTCGCCGCCGGTGGGTCCATTTGTTGAGTTCCAGAACGGCGAAGACGACGCATGGTACAGTGTTCAGCTCCTACTTCAAGGCGAGACTTTCATCGTCAAGTTCACCGAATTTCCCGACGAACAAGATCAACACTATCATGCCGGAGATTTCGACACTTCCGACGATATTTCCGACTTCCGACGAAGATTCCGTCCGTTGAGTTTGCAGTTTGAAGCGTCGGATTGTTTAATGGTGAAAGTGGGTATGAGGGTTTGTGCTCTTAGGTGTGGCAATGATGGTCGCCGCTTTTACGACGCCATTGTTGAAGCGGTTATTCTCTTTCCTCCTCCCCCTTTTTATAGTATGATATTAATGGTGATGAATCCAAGTTATATAATAATGTTTTTATATGATTGTTGTTACTGTTGTTGTTAATCGCATTTTTGGGACTTTTTGCATGGTAGGGGAACCCTTAAAGTATTAATTTTTGAGCTAATTTGAAAATGGAATTGATTAAAAAAGTTACTAAAACCTGTGACTATTGATGACTAGAATAATGTTAAATTTGGGTATAAAATAAAGGAAAAATTGACAAGAAGAGTATGTTCAACTACGCCCCCTTCCATAATGATCCCAACTTTCAATACTCCAAACTCGGGCGTTGTTTTTACAATAATGGTTCAAGTGGAAGGTTACTCGGCTCAAGAGTAATTTTTTTTTTCTAAATTTTTTTTTACAAGTTTGAGGGGGTTCTCCTGTTGACCCCTTGCCACCCCCACCCCCTGGTGAACCCTGCCACCCCCCTCCCTTACTGATCCCCTGCCACCCCCTCCCTGCTGACCCCATACCACCCCGCTCCCCCTCCCCTGCTGCTGCTGACCCCCTGCCACCTCCTCTCCCCTTCCAACAACCCGCCACTTATCTTGCCAACCCACAACCAAGTATAATCCACCACCGGAATCTAACAACAAGCGTTTCCGTCTATAACCTCGTGAGTCTGAGTCAACAACAAAATCATTCACTTCAGTCGACTCGTAATCAATTCTATACAGATTTCCTCTACGGTTTATGGCATACACCGTGCTTTTCCAAGTTACTATATCATCAATTGAGCCTTCGATATCCGCTGTGAACTCGTGTGCCCTCACCCATGTTTTACCTGCATGTAGGCAAAACAATTCAAGCTTTCCTACATCATACAACACCACTAGAAAATAACCCTCAAGTTGTGGAGATTCTTCGGTAAATCAAGGACGCCACCACAATAGCACTTTATTCACATTAAATTGGTTAGTCTGTTGTCGAAATACAGGGGTGGTACTGGTACCATCACATAATCTTAGAT
The DNA here is from genome assembly GCA_947648045.1 of Beta corolliflora. Taxonomy (NCBI): domain Eukaryota; kingdom Viridiplantae; phylum Streptophyta; class Magnoliopsida; order Caryophyllales; family Amaranthaceae; genus Beta; species Beta corolliflora. The sequence goes on from CANSZD010000902.1 coordinate 51,746, forward strand.
TAAACCCTTCGCTAAGTTTTAACGCACCAAAGTCAGAGATATATTTAGGGAAATTCTCTGGGAGATTTTCAACTGGAACCTTCGTGAGAGGGTGAAAGAGACGTAATTTATCGAACTTACCACTCCTTTTTCCTTACTTTTTGTCCGAAATTTACCACTCCTTTCATCGCAATTTACCACTCCTTTTTCCTTTCATCGCAATTTACCACTCCTTTTTCCTTACTTCTTGTCCGAAATTCTTTGATAAAAACCTGATTAAGGTGCTAAATTAGGGGGTTTTCACAGTGTTGTTGATTTTTGTTGGATTTATATGGTGAAAAAATTGGTTTTAATTGATTCGTAGTGGTGTAGCAGTGGCTGCGTGGTGGTTGAGCGTCAGTGGACTGGCTAGCGGAGGGAGGAGGCTGGGGTTCTGTGCTGGCCAGCGGGCGGGTGGCTGGGCTCCAACGAGCCATCGGCAGGGAGGAGAAGAGGTGGTTTTAGAGCAGGGGAGGGGGTGGCAGGGTAGGGGAGAGGGGTGGCAAGTGCGGGGAAGGGTGGAAGGGGTGGCATGGGTGATAGATTTAGAGGTTTACCTATTGTAGCAGGTTAGGTGACTTGCTAGGACCATTATTGTAAAACACCCCCAAAGTTGGGACTGCTGTGGAGTATTCAAAAGTTGGGATCTATTATGGAAGGGGGGGCCATAGTTGGGCCTGCTCTTGTCAATTTTTCCTAAATAAATTACATACACTATTAAAATAATCTCAAATTTGCTATGTTTTCACATGGATGAACAAAGATAAGATGGACACAAAGTGACAAAACCCTGGAAAAAGAAACCCGTGTTAGTGCTAAGTACTTCCTCCATTTCTTGACGCACTCCCCTTATATGGAAATGTCGCAACAAGGCTCTGTTTGTTAGGGCGTAAACATTTTTCTGGAAAATTGTTTTCCTCTAATTTCAATTTTACATTGTTTGGTGTGCAAAGGAGTGTAAAACCATTTTCCCTATGAGTAAAATTGCTCTCCCAATAATGGAAAACCATTTTCCCTTCAAAATGGATGGAAAACCAATTTCCTTCCTTTTCCTTATCTCTCTTGTACACTCCTCCCACTACCTCTTTACTTTCCCTTTCATTTTCCTTTCTTTTCATCAATTTTCTTACATGGAACCAAACAACGGAAAACTAATTTTGGAATTGTGTTTTCCATTGTAAATTGTTTTCCATGAAAATCATTTTACACTAAAAATGTTTTACACCCAACCAAACGGAGCCTAAGTGATACCATGCTTGAAGTGTATGATAAAAGGGTTATTTTAGGGTTTTAAATGATGAAAAGTTCACCCATGGGCCATGATTATGATAGTTTGTCGACTTTAGGATTACTTTTGTTTTATGGCCCGAACTTTGGATTTTTTTCTGTCCAATTTCCTTTACATTTTTGTCTTTTATATTGGAAAGTTAATTAATTTAATTCCATAAGAGAATTAATTTTAATCCATGGGGTGACAAGGAGGTTAATGATTTGCTTTCAGCTGAAATTACCTTTGTGGTTTACTTTGGAATAGTAACGTGTACGTATAAGTGGTGATCTTGTCAATGGCTGAAGTGAAAAGGATCAGTTGAGGTTTATAAGGAGGTTTTGACAGGGTGGATATTATGTTGAAAGTGTGCAACCCCAAAATTTCTTTCGGACGCGTTATAAAGTTGAAAGAATGAAAAGCATATAAAAAATGTACAAATTATATGAATTCTTGCATTCAGTTGAAGTACACTTGGGTTCTACAAATTCTACAAGATGAACTCAATTGATTCATTTAGTTTACGAGGGAGGATTATAATTTAGAAGGGGACTTCCTTGTTCCAACTAATAGACCACTTGTAACTTTGGACATAAAAAATTACAATCTTTTACCATATTTTGTTAAGAATTACATCGAGTTATGATGTGTAAGTAGCATTTCTATATACACCTTGAGAGATGATTTCTATAGATTGACAATTTTTAATTTTACTATGACTTAATAATAGAAAATGGTGGTCAATGTTGATTTGGTTCACTATTATAGTCAAATGTGAGGCATATACTGGGATGGAAGTATTTATAGTTGTATCAACTATCAAGTATCTCTGCATGATTAGTTAGGAGGGTGTCCTTTTCTTTTTCCCCTCTACTTCCTCCTCTGATCTTCCTTTTTCCAATCATTGGCTAGCTTCCCATAATTTCTTAAAGGTACATAGCCTTTTGTATTCTTGTTATTTCTTCATTGAACGTACATCACTTGTACATGTGGCTGTTATGCCTTTCTTCATCGTAATAGTTATCATAATTCTATAATTCATAGGTTCAATAAATTAAGAATATGCCTCGAGAGATGGATAGTGAAGTGAAAGAGAAATTAGTCCCTGGACCCTGAGTATCAAGGACAGGGGGGGGGATCTTATGAACCTATGTAAGATGAAGCAGGCTTTTTATTTTTGGATTTTTTATGTTCTGAATGGGGAAATGATGCAGTGACTCCATTTTTTTAGCACTAAGCGCCTCAGATATGAAAATCTGCTCTAATGGCATAGTTCTTCTGTGCTAGCAACATAGAATGGGAGATTAGGAGAATTGGATGACTTTTTGGGACAAAGAGGGTAATTATAGTTGGTAGCCTTGGTTTTATTGATTTTATGCTGTGCAGTGTGCCTTTGTTCCACTCTCAGCTACCTATCCAGCTGGTTAACTGGAACTTATCCTCTCTAGAGAAAATGTAAATAGCTTTATGTGAGCCTGATCAGTGTTTATTCTTTTAACTGGAATAGGTGAAGCGTGAAGAGCATACTATTGTGGATGGAACAGAGGATTGTTCATGCTCCATTGTTCTTTCATGGCTTCATGGTCCAGACACTGGAAAACTGACACTAGCTAGAGTTGAAGACCTTTGTCCAATCCGATCTCAAAAACAGCTTGATCCTAGACTTGGCTGCTTTTTGGAACTAGCCAAGTGGAAGCATGGAATAGCTTTACCTTGTTCTGAGTTGATCACCGAAGATATAACATGTCAGGAAGAAAGTCCCGACTCATCTCCGAACAAACCTTGGAGACTAATTAAGGCAAGTTGTTCTTATTTCTGCTTGAGCATTTCATTTTGCTTAAACTCGAATGTCACTATGTCAGACAGCATTTTTGATGGAATGAAATGTAACGGATCGTTCCTGAATTTTTCTGTAGAAATCAGAAGGCGGTAGACAAATGAGAAGTCCAGTGCCCTGTGATGAAGGTTTGAAATCAATGCTTCAATTAGTGGCGTAGATTTCTTTTCATAATGACTGATTTGACATTGCTGATTGTCTGCTCTTTCTGCGAAACAGGAACTCTTGGCTATGAGAGGAATGAAGATGTAGATCTAGGTGGAGGAGATGATGACCATGCTAAGGAAAGGCTACATGATGATAACTTTTTGTACTCTTTGGAAAAAATAGTGAAGGATGTGTGTTGCATTGGTTTGGGAGGGGGAGATAATACGGAGACTAAAATAGCAAGTAATGGAGAACGTTATTTCATTGTGGTTGAGAACTTTGAGAGGGATGTATCCCCTTCAACAATTGTAGACTTTATACAAGAAGCGACAGGTCTTGAAATTGAAGCTTTTGTTTTCTTGAGTTTGTCCACGGAGCCATATACCACGGGAGCTCTTGTGGTTGATTGTGCTGATGATCTTGAGAGGTTGTGTAATTTTGTGGTTAAACCAGAGCAGATGATAGTATCATTAAGAGGAAGGTACATTATAGTACCATGACTACCATCTCGCCTAATTCTGATAATATCCGATTCTACCCATATTTTTCAGTTATAGTAGTATAAGATAATGGGAACGTTCTGATATTTTCACTTCCAATTTTCTACTTCAATATGTAGCTGATTGGTTTATGCCTTTGTTCTGATGTTTCAAACTCTTCAAGAGTCATGGTACTTGGCACTTGCATTGATTAGAGTTGTTTTTTGAATGGTTTTATGCTGCTGATATGGAAATATCACCCTGGTGTACTTCTCTAAATCAGATATTTTGTTGCTGCAGGCCTTGGATTGTGTCTGATTCATCAGCAACTGAATCGGTCAGACCTTCTTTTTGGTGCTTGGAACCAGATCTTAAGGTCAGAATCTCTCTTGGTTACAGTTCTGCATTAACAATCACCTCGATTTAAGGGTCTGTTCATTATCGTTTTTTTTTTTTTCAGTTTATTTAAAAACTACATGGAGAAATATGGAAACAGAGAAAAGTAGCTTTGAGTTGTTAGTTTTCAGAATTAAAGTGATTACTATGACTATTAAGTATGACTATTTTTGTATCATGACTTTAAATTTTTATAACCAAAAACCATAAACTAAACTGATAGCGAACATGCCCTTTGATTTTCTTCATTCCGCCATTGTTGTGTTCTCTCATCATGCATTGCTTTAACATGTATTCGTTCCTTCGAGAATGTTCTTATATACAGAACGAAAGGCATCAGTCAGTTGGTGATGGTTTGAAAATTGTTCAGTTAGGAAGCGAGGAATACAGCCAAGCGGAGAAGCTAAGGAAACTATATTTGGACTTCGCAGATCATCAACAGCAACTCTTCAAAAGGCTGGCTTTGGAGGAGCAACGCATCTTGGATACCCAAGTATAAAGTACTAGTATTTTGTAGGATCTAACAAATTACATGCAGTATTCTTGATGGAACAGCTGTGTAATGTTTGTAATTAAGTGTTTTGCAATATGAAGTATGTGAGTTGCGTAAAGCTTGCAACTAAACACAGCTTCGTCTATACTCTAACTCGTAGGTGAGCGTATGGCGCTGTAAGTCGGTCTGTAACGCCAGGGTAATCATACAAAGTATCTGTATATCAATGGTGCATCTCGTCTTGTTATTTCTTGATTTTTATTTTGCAAGTGGGAGATGAATCAAACACATTTTTATCTCAGCAATGAGTAGAAATTCTTTTGTTACGTTTTTGGAATGCACAAAAGCCATTTTTGGGTGAAAATGTAATTTTTGTGAAATACTTCTCTTTGAAACAGAGATATATCCGTCACTTTTTAATGGAGATGAATAAAAGTAAGGAAAAATTGATGAATAATCCTAACATTCACCTGTCTTATCAAAATAAACTAAAACTTTGGATGAATCCAAAATAATCTGAACTTTTGGGGGAATCCTCTCAAGATAAACTAAACTATTAATTTTCTTGCGTATACTAATCCATTTTAGACTATACTATATAGAACATTTAATAGATCAGATTATTTTGAGAAGGCACCATCTAAAGTTGGGAGCTCTACAAAGGCTTTGATGTAAATTGAAATGATAATTTTCTTTACGCCTAACTATTTTAGTAGAGGCTTGGGTACAATGGGTGTATTTATGCACAAACACATAATAATTTTTAAAATAAAAAGTAAGCTCTGAGTTTATAAAAGTGAGACATGAAGACTTAAACGTGAGGTTCGCAATGCTAAAAGTGAGAAATATGTAAAATCCTAATTATGCTTTCTCTATAACGAATTGTCTAGACTGAAATGTTATGTATAAGAAATTAAAAGTGAACTAGAATTCCACAATTTTGAATTTTACCAAAAAAGATGTTGGAGCAACTAAAACAATGAGGGGAAGTGCTTAATGATCATATTGAGTTATAGAATTGGCTTTTTTTTCTACTATTTTTTCATTTTTTTTTGTGAATAAAAAGGGCAAAAAGCCCAACAAGCACAAGGCCAAATAAAATAAAAAACAACAAGAAAAGAAAACACAAACAACATAAACTAAAACAGCTATCTAATTGCTCACAGCACCATGATTTTAGGCTCTATTCTTCGGAACCATCCTTGGCCAAGCCACACCCCGAAGATCCTCCAATAAAACAGCATGAAGGTCCTTGGAGACCGCCTCCAACATCACAACTTTATGAGACAAATTCACTCCAAAATTGGCTAACCAATCCGCAACTCTATTTGCCTCCCGATAATAATGGATGACTCTAACCTCCCACTCTTCTCTTTTAATGAGCGCCAAACATTTCCTAATGATATGAATATAAGGAGAGCTGGAAGGATTTTCCTCCTCCAGCAAGCAATCAAGCATACCACCACCTCTGAGTCGACCACAACTTGCACTCTTTGATGACCACCATTCCAAGCTACTATAAGTCCACGCATAACCGCAAGTAATTCAGCTCTAGTACATGTATAGATGCCACAATTCATCTCAAAGGCTTCGAACAACTTCCCTCTATGACCCCTAATCAAACCACCCGCACCAGATTGACCCGGATTCCCTTTTGCCGCACCATCTGTGTTAAGCTTAACCCACCCTATACATGGGTATTTCCACCTAATGAATGATCAATGCGCTCAACCTTTTATTGTCCAGAGGGGATATCCATACGCCTTATAACAAGCTCGATTTGTTTCACTCGAGCAAACACGAAACTCAGTTGATCTGCTGTAATTTGAGGAGAAGTGTTAAAACTTCTTTCATTTCGCCACTTCCATAACCACCAGCACGTGGTAACAAAAATACGAGGCCAACAATCTCCTCCATCTGCGCTGCTATCTTTAATATTCTTCAATATCCATTGACTCAGAATACCATACCAATCTCCTTCCCCAATCTTGACTCCCAACCTCCGCTATAGCTGCCTAGCCACAGGGCAATCACGCAAGATATGAATTGTGTTTTCCTCTACTTCTCCATAAATAAAACATCTAGTTAGGGTCACCAGTGACATTTCTAATGAACCTATTTCCACTAGACATGATCCTATCTTGTATAGCAAGCCACATAAAAAATCGCATCCTTTGAGGTACAGGAAGATTCCAAAGACTTTTCCAATTCACGTCTGCCCTTGCCTCCAGCTCTTCATCATTACAAATTTTTTTAAGTGCTGAACCTAATGTAAACCCCCCCGAAGACGAACCATTTCAATATAGTTCATCAATAGCCTCCTCACCTTCTACCAGTTCATGAGCCGCGATCATATTTAGAGCCTCAACAGGGAGGAAATTCGCAAAGATATCAAATTTCCAACCTAACTGACTATCCCACATTTTTTCACAGTCAAATCTTGGATATGCACTGGAGGTTCGACAATCGTCATCTCAATCAACAGACGCTGAATCGCCCATTTATGATGCCAAATGAAAGTCCTAGTACCATTCCCCACTGCCATATTGATTCCTTTTCTCACCACATCCACGCTATTGATGATCCATTTCCACGCGTTTGAAGCATTGCTCCTTTCTTTGAACATATCAAGGTCACACCTATTATCGTAATACTTCGCCCTCATGACTCTATACCACAATGAATTAGGCTAAGTTAAAAGTTGCCAACCCAATTTTGCTAGAAACGCCGCATTAACATGTCTCATTGACTTCAAACCAATCCCACCTTCTATCCTTGACTTAGTCACATTATCCCAAGAAACCAAGTGAATTTTTCTCTCTCCATCAAGCTTACCCCACAAGAAACTTCTATTTTTGGAAGCTTCGTGGACTGCAAAATGTAGTAGGGAATATAATTGAGAGTTGATTGGATTAACGTGGCTCAACCCGCAATAGAGAGTGCCTTAATTTTCCACCCAACAAGTTTTCCATTTATTTTGTCCACTAAGTACTGATACTCCTGCTTGGAAGTTCTTCCATTAATGGTTGGCACACCAAGGTATTTGCCAAAGTCAGTTGTAATCTCCATTCCCAAACACCCACTATAACAGCATCTTGAATATCATAGTTGGTATTCTTTGAGAAATAAATGGGAGACTTCTCTATACTTACCTTATTCCCTGATGCATCACAAAACTTTTGGAGGCAATTATTCATAATTTCTGCTTGTTGTACTGAAGCTTCATAGAACAAGATAAGATCGTCCGCAAAGGCAAGATCGGAGATAGAGGGCCCATTACGACTCGCTCTAACCAGTTTCCACTCCCCCAACCGAATTTCTCTATCAATGAGATGAGCAACTCTTTTTTCATAAGTGCTACTCTTTAAAAGGCTACATACAACAAATAAAGGTAAAATGGTTGAACATTCCCAACATTCAATTATCTCATTGAGAAGAACTTGTGTCTAACTCTAATTGCCAATCCAGGAATTGTGATAGAAATTGTTCCCCTATGCAAGTTATTTAATTTAAAAGTCCAATCTAAAATTCAATCTAATTCTAAGGTCCAAGTACTTCCTCCGTTTCGTTTTAAATGCAACAGTTTTCGTTTTTGGCAATTTCAAATTAAATGCAACAAACTCAAACTTTCCTATTTTGGTATGATTTTTGAATGCGGTATTACAAAAATACCCTTACTTAAAAATTAACACACATATTATACAACCCAAATAAAACTAATTACTATCCGAACCTAAATTAATCTAACAAAAGTCCAAAATGTACTTCAGCTATCTCTCTCTTGAACACCCACCTTGACCACCATCATCATCAGTTCATCACCTTCACCACCACCACCAACTTCCATCTTCATCACCCACCACTACCAACTTCAATTTTCATACCACCACCATCACCCACCACCATCCTCCTCTTTTCGGCCTCCGATTTCGGGCACCACCACCACCATCACAACCATCTTCTCTCTCCTCACCACTCCATGAAATCAACCCACCACTCCACAAATTCAACCCACCAACTTTTGTGTTATTCTGCTTCCGTCCATTCTCGCTTTCGACTGCCGGTGGGGATGCGCCGAAGGAAAGGAGCGGAAGAGGAGGAGCAGCCGAAGCCAAAGGAAGGAGTCGAGGAAGCCCAATAGGCGGCGCTGAAATCGAAGAAGAGAGAGGATGAATCAGAAGAGGTGTCACCGAAGCCGAAGGAGGGAGAAGGTGAAGCTGAAGAGTGGCGCCGAAGCCGAAGGAGGGAATGGAGGAAGAGGTTGAGGCGGCGTCGAACTGCCGAAGAGTGGCGCCGAAGCCGAAGGAGGAAGGGAGAGAGAAAGAGAAGATGTGTTAGGGTTAGGGAAGGGGGAAGAGGAAGAAAATGGGGGGAGGAAGAAGAGGAGGTGGAAGATGTGTTGGAGAAGGAGAATCCGGTGAATCCCACCATCGCAGGTGGTCGATTCTAACGTGGATGGTGTCGTAGTAATGGTGGTGGTTCTTTGGTAGTGGCGGTGTGTGTGGTTGTGGTGGTTGGTGGTGTGTGGCGGTGGTGATTGCAAAGTGGTTCATAGTGGTGGCCGATTGGCCCAACTTTCTCTCTCCACTTAAATTTAATCACATGCCCCTTCATTTTTCTAATCACCCCTTAAGAAATTTCAACTAGGAGTCCGTGCCACTCCAATTGTTGCAAATAAATCGAAACGGAGGAAGTATAAGGGTTTTGTTAATACATCTGTTTTTCTTTCTTTCTCCTTTTGTCTTAAAATCGGTCCTTTACAAATGAATGCTAATTCAACAAAGAACAATAGCAACGATGCTTAGTATGCTCAATTAAATATATGGTCAAACATCTTCAGAAATGGGTCGCCTCTTGTAAGCAAACCCCTGGAGATCAGAAAGTAATATTACAGACTCCAAACTCTCAAGACAATATAGATGAAATCATTGTAAATATTATCTTATAGCCTACTTATTAAAAACTCGTGGCAACTTGTAAATTGATAAAGAAAGACTAATATTATGAAGGAGAGAAGAGTAGAATTTGCATCCCACACTCTAAACACACCCTCCCGCATTATCTACTCATGCGTTTATGAGTAGAGTACAATGTGAAGGAAATTTCCATTATGCACAACGAACTAACACAACCCAAATGACACGACTCCAGACCATAAAATGACGACTTGAAGTTGACTTGATACCTACGACCTGACTTGACCCAAACATGACTCGAATCAAACAGGCTCGAACTTGACCCCACTCAAAATATCTCGATCAGAATCACCCAAACTATACCACGAACTATGGCTCTCCACTTGAAAAGGAACCATATATAAATTTTATATTATTTTACTACTTTGTCGTTAATTTAATTTTAACTCCTATCTATTGTTTTAATTATTGACTTACAATATTGTCTTTTAGTTATTATACGAAGTATAATTTAAAATTATATATATAATTTAAATATTGACTTGGCGCAAAACAAATCCCACATTACTTGATGACCCGAGCAGACCCGAAATAGATCTCGTCCGAATCAAACCCGATTTAACTCAAACCCAACAAAAAATAAGCAAACCTGAAACAACCCGATTCGAAGTGATCAGACCCATATTTAACCTTAGTGACCCATATCATGCTTCAATCCAGTCATTTAGGTACACGCGAGTATATGGTGAACAAATCGGGAGAAGAGAGAGAAGAAAGAAAAGGGAGGTTAGGGTTTGACAGTTACGAGGCTTGAAGGAACATAAATGATAAAAAAACACGTCTGGGGAGTTACATCTCTTCCACTATCATCCCAAAACTAGCAGCCCACTGCCCACCTAAAAAAAAGAAAATCCCATAACTGAGTTAACTGTTAAGTTAAACCGATGCTGAACCTTGTTTGTCCAATAACAGCCAATCAATGATTGCCACATCATTAATATTACGCACAACTCAAACCTTCAAAAACTACCAAATCTCTCCTCCTCACATAGTCACAACTCACATGCACTTCTCCCTCTCTTTATATAGAAAATTAAAAAAATAAAAATAAAAAAGTGGGGTTGTGAACTTTTTGATGTTCTAACCTCAAAAAAATTGAAATTCAAAGTCATAATCTTTCAAATTGGACCAACATTTTGTCAAATCTAACAGGTAATTCTGCTCTACCCAGAATCTAAAACTTCCATTTTTACTATAGTTTGACTTTTTAATCATCTGGGTAATTCTAATTTCATGTTTTTACAGAAGAATAAAATGGAAGAAAAATGGGGGATTAAAAAGATGGTAATGTGCATTTTGATGTTATGGAGTATAAATTTATTAAAAGGAGCAAATGGGTTAAGATTTGTGATTGATAGAGAAGAGTGTTTTTCTCATAAAGTTGAATATGAAGGAGATACGGTCCATTTTTCCTTCGTTGTTATCAAAGTTGATTCTGCTTGGCATTCTGAGAATGAAGGCGTTGTTGATCTTGTGGTACATTTTTTCTCTTTTCTTTTTTGGAATTATTTTGTGGGTTTGCTTTTATTTTATGTTGATTTTTTTTGTATGTGAAAAAATATATATATTTTTGCTAAGTTATAGAGAATGTATGTAAAATATACTACTCAATATTGATTGAAGCGTGTGAATGAATTGGAAATAGTATTCCTGAGGGTTTAATTTTGGGGGAGGAGCTACCTTCTTGTAGGTTGGATCTTCAAAATCAGGACATTTAGGGTTCTTGTATTGTAATCCTTGTGAATTGTTGGGAAGTGGTTTTTGTATCGTATTGGCGTCTTGCTAATGATGAAAGATTGGTTTGGAGTTGTTAGAGCCATTGGCATTCTCTGTCGTGATGCCAGCAGCGAGATGCATGCTGGTTGGTGGTGGTAGTGGTGGTGATTGTGGTTGTTGTTGTTAGGGTATGCTGCTTATGGTGGAAAGAGAATTATTGTTGATATAGGATATGTCTTATGAGTTTGATTATTTTTAAAATGACTTGGTTGGTTTCGAAGTTTTGGTGGTTGAAAGTAGTGAATGATGTCCAAGGGGGTGCTACGGAGGAGACTTCTAGGCTTTATCAAAATCTCTCTGGAATTACAATTCAGGTCTGCAAAACTAGCATTTTGCTCAAAGAAACTCTTTTTTCTTGAGCAATGGTGTAATTTTTTGTTAGGAATTTGGATATGTTGTTTTCTATAAGTTTGCTTAAATCATAGAAATGGAGAGGATATCATGTGAACATTGGCGAGATCATATGATTTTTCTGTGTGATTATAGAAATCCATGTGCTAGCCCCCCTTCTATGTTTAACTTGTTTATCTCATGGAGGAAAAGATGGGACCTTGGCGTTTAGTTGGAGTTCACCTGCCATAAGAACTAGGGATGAGCAGGAAACAATAGGATTTTATGAGAGGTACCCAATATAAGCTGTCATGGATGGACAAATTCTACACTTCATAGTCTCTCAACATAGGATATAGCAGTCAAGGCAATATGGTGGAATCAAAGAAGAATAAATCTGTTTGATTTCACTGTCATGGATAGAATTATTATTGAATGTGAACCTATAAACATTTTAAGCATGGGAATTCACCACCTAAGTTGGTCAGTAGGCGAATTATCTTCTTGGAAGCATGGGTTATGATTATTATTACAAGTAGGATGTGAATCTATCCTCATAACTTAAAGATGCATTGCTGAAGAAATTCCAGAGCTTGTAGCTTTCTTGCTCTATGTGGTCCTCGTGGTGGTTGACCACAAATTTTGAAACTTATGGGTGTCCAAGATTCTCTACTTTCTCCTCGATACTTTCTTCATCTTTCCATATGAAAAATAGAAGAGCTAAGATGCACAATTTAAGTTTAGGTATGATTTAGTGCTGCTTGATTGAAGATCTACTAGGCAAATCTAATTATAACTTCCAAGTCCGCTTTGAAATGAACTTGAAGATTTTGTTATAATCTATGTTACTCGGATCTATGTTTATTCTATCACAAGTACCCGTGTCAGATCATTGACACTTTGACATGGTTATGGACACCTAATCATTCAATATTTTCGTAAAATAGCTGAGTGAGACACGTAGACATGTATCCACGAGACATGAGTACCTGAGTCCAAGTAAAATAGATACTATTATCAAATAAGTTGTAGTGCAATGGTTGTTTCTTTAAAAGTGTTAATAACTTCACTTTAATTGTATTTTACTGGCCAAGGATATCACCAAGTTCTTGCACCTCATTTAAAAGGTTCAAACCAGATTCTCAGTCTTTAAGAGAGAAATTTATTCCATGGTTGTTTTCCTAGGGCGTATTAGACAGCCAATATTTGAGAACAATGAAGAAGACAGGAAATTTTGGAAAATCCTTTTGTTGTTTTTTAGAGAATATAAATACTACCTTTCTGATTTTGTTTGAATAGATTCGAAGAAATCATTTTGATGATCTAGCCATTAAAACTAAAAACAACTTTTTACTCGTAACTTTTTAAGAGAGCGTGACCTGATTGATGTATTAATTGTTGGTCTAGAGAACTCCATTATACTATCAATTTGTGTTGATTATGTAGGATAAATGTGGAAAAACTATTTGATTGTGAATGTAGAAAGAAACAAAAGATAAAAGATCATCGGTTTCATAAAGCTAATACCTGGCGATCTCCAGAAATGAGCGTCAGCTTTTGATCCCGATATCTGACACCTATAAGACTGTTGAAGCGCCACCTCACAAGGACCTGAATTTTCATTTTTCATATGAATTTTTAACTGATTTAAAAGTTTATGATTGGGAAACTTCATTTGAGTGAGCCTTATGGTTTTAATGGATTTACTACATTCTGCCAGAAGAAATAGCAACTTTTGCTCTTATTATTGGCATATTGACTTGATGCCAGGTGAAAGGACCCGACGGTGAACAACTCCATGACACACGTGAAAAAGTAGTGAGAAGTTTGAGTTTATCGCTCACAAGAAGGGGATCTACCACTTCTGCTTTGCTAACAGGTCCCCATATCATGAAACCATTGATTTTGACGTGCTCGTTGGCCACTATGGATACGTTGACCATCATGCAAAAGATGGTAGGAACTCAATATTATGCATTCTTTGGACAATATTTTTCAAAGTTTCATTTTGGTAAATTTTTACTGTATCTTAAATGTATTCTGCATTAATTTGTCATTTTTGCAGAGCATGTGAGTCCATTGTATGAACAGATTGCTAAATTGGAGGAAGCTCTTTACAACATACAATTTGAACAGCACTGGTTGGAGGCTGAGACCGATCGCCAAGCAATAAGTATGTCCTTTGGGAACATTTTTTTTAATTTACTAATTTCTTTGTGCATTTCAACATTGAACCTGACACTGTGTTTGGATAGCAATAGTGGAGTGAAAGGGAGGGAAGAGAAGAGAAGTTATTCTGAAACTTTAATGTAATTGGATTTTATTGGGACTAATCGGAATTTTTTATAGCTTATCTGAAATTATTGGAACTTTTCTCAACTATATTCTTCTGAATCAAGTCAAAATACATTGAACAGATTCAACAGAACATTACCTTTCAATGCACATCTCTCCTAAATTGAATTGTGTATACGTTCTATTGTCTTTACACTTTTCTATTATCTTGCCGGTACCCATCTAATTTTGAAGTGCATGCACATTGTTAACAGCATGAGAAACTGAGAATTATGACTGATAGATATGCCTGATTCGGATGCAGTTAATGAAGGAATGAGCCAAAGAGCGATTCATAAGGCATTTTTGAATCAGCAGCACTTATTGGAGCCAGTGTTCTCCAAGTCTACCTGCTTAAACGGCTGTTTGAACGCAAGCTCGGGACATCAAGAGTTTAGAGCTTTTTGTTGGTGTATGATTACATGCCCTTAATATTAGACCGGCCTTGTATGTTTTTACTTGTGTGTTTTCTCTGTTCCTTTTCTCTTGCCAGAGCAGTTTAGCAGTTTAAATTAGCAGTTTGGGTGGGATTATCTGTTTATGTTGAGTTAAATTTTTGTTTGTTTGTATTTCGTGTACTAATATGTAACATCTGTTGTAGAAGTATATCTTGTATTTTATATATGACCTGACACTGAGACGAGGTATGTTGGAAATGCACTTGACAAATGTTTTATGATTACAGGATACTCATTTTGCACTATCATTCCGTCCTTTTACAAGCACCTGCATGGAATATAAGTATGTATCTGTAGAATCCTGTCTCATGTTGAGTGAATATATCTAACCAAATGAGCTCTAGGACGCCTTTGTATGAACTCTTTCCCCCAAAATCTCCAAACTTTGGCAGATCTTGATTTAATATAGTAAGTTGCTTGGCCTGTTTTTCCCCTAAAAAAAAAATTCAATTTGGAAAATATTGAACCAAATGAAAGAAGCGGTAGTAATTGGTATTGGAACTTAGTAAAGAAAAATACTTCCATCAAACTATATACAAGTAAATTAAGAAAAATACTTCCATCAAACTATATACAAATTAAACTAGTAAGTAACTTGGACGACAATCCCTACTAGTGGCACTTTAGCAGAGGGATTCCCTAACTGCCTCCCCCCCTAGAGTGTCTAGCCTTCTAACCTAGGTTAGGTTGACTTGCGAAAGGTTATGGCCTAGTAAAGTCCTTCATCTTATCTACCCTAGAAAAAAATTGGCTTGGACGATGCTCTGAATCGTTACATGTATATTTGGCCTTGTTAGTGAAAGAGCTTTTATGGAAAAAAAAACAAGATAAAACCTTGAGAGTTCTGAAATGAAAATATAAATGCGAAGAATCCAATTGATAGCCAGAACCCATTCATCATTCAATTTAATAGCAATCTGCTAAGGAGACATTTTTTGGAATCAATATGGATACACATCATCCGCTTATTACTCAAGAACCATAATAGAACAGAAATTTCAGACAAGATACAAAGAATACAGATTTTTTTGCACTCAGTTTGGTCCTAGAACAAGCTAACACATTGCTATTCCTATAAAGTCTAACAGCTTACCATCCCCAAATGCGAAAAAAAAAAATTAACCACCTAAAAACGACAAATTTTGTACCACTAATAATTCAGAAGTGATTGCACTTATTTGGAAGCAATGAAAGGCATATAAATGCCATAGATGAGAACTTGGAGAAATAACGGATTACAGGTTGCTCCAACATTAAGGTGAGCCAGGACTTCAACAAAACCTGCAAGGTAAAAAGACGGTGCGATAAATTTTAGAGATCTACAGATCACATTCAGCTATTGTAACATCACTAAATTATTATCCTAGAATATATGCTGTGGAAATAAACATTTAGCAAAGTAGGGGCCAGTCGTGGGAATGAAGATGCCCACCCAAGCTTGAAGAAGAAATATTAGCACTGAATGAGCTAGCTCGTCAAAATGATCTCAGGCTATTTTAGAGGGTTTACCTCAAAAAACAAGGCTCACAAAAGCTCTACAACAAGGGCAGATGCTCCACCACCACCGTTACAGACACCAGCAACACCATATTTACCACTTTTCTGCCGTAGCACCTGTAAGGAAAACAGTGCAATTTCAATCAGGAAAGAGGCAATAACGAGCTCATAAGAAAGATCCAACCAGCCTACTTTTCTGGTAGGGGCATTCAATTAACCATCACATGCATCTAGGTAAAGAGGACAGAGAGGAATGTGTCAAACTGCTCTCCTCCAACAACGAAGGATCACTATGTTGCGTTGCCTCACAGATCTCTCTCTCTCTCTCTCTTTCTATTTAGGACACTAAGGCTTCTCTTTGTTGGAAGGAAAACATTTATACTAGAAAATGATTATCCACCAAATACATGTTCCAAGATAAAACACCATATTAGTTTTCTTTTGTTAGGTAACTTTGGTTCCTTGCAGATAAAGTTACAAAGAAAAGGAAGAATGCAAATGAAAGGGGAGGATGAATAAGAGGAAGGAAAGAGTAAGGTGAAGAATAGGGAGGAAATGTGGCATCTCTTCCTACAAGAAGGTTAATGTTTTCGACCCTTGGAAGAACTATTTTCCATCCTTTACAAATCAAACAAAAGAAAATGGGAAAACCAATTTTTTGGGAAAATTAGAAATTGTTTTCTGACCAACCAAACACTCTTCAAATGAGACACCATGTAAGACAAAGAATCCCTATTGAAGTCAGATGGGATGACTTGAGAAGATCTCCTACACCAGATTATATTAAAACACGGTAAAAGAGCATAGAGATAACAAAGCTATACCCCCAAAAGTGTCACGATGATTCGTGCTCCACTGCACCCAAGAGGGTGTCCCAAAGACACAGCTCCACCATGAACATTTACTTTATCCTGCATAATTGAAAGTAGAAAGTCAACAAAGCTATCAAGCTGAAACCTTGCTGTTAGCGTTTGAAGAAGCTAGAAAGAGGTGCGGACAACTTTATACAAACTGAAATGAGAGAAAAATGTTCTGTATCCTTCAGTATGCAAGAGACTCACCGCAGGAAGTTCAAGTAATTTCATGTTCGCAACGGCAACAACCTGTGCATGTCAGAAGAAGATTGATTAAAACAATGAAGACAGTTAGCAGCTACTATGGGAGAGAAAAGTAGAGGAGTTACAGAGAAAGCTTCGTTTATCTCATAGTAGTCAATCTGAGAAGCGTTCAAGCCTGCATGAGAAATGGCCTTGGGTACTGCAAGGGCAGGAGCTGTTGTAAATTTCTCTGGAGCCTGACCATCGATTGACAGAATTCCGTAAACCAAAATCATGAAGGTGACAATCAAAAAGCATACTTATCTTTCTAAGGGGTGCACAATCATCAAGTTTGCTTAACCCTTAATTACTCTTAATACAAATTGATAAATATTATAAAGATCATGTGTTGGAACTTGGAAGTATTGTGTAAGATATATCGAATGGTGTAAATTTCATAATTTCAATCTAACATATTGTCAGAGACTATTAGTGATCAAAGTAAATATCCAAAACCGTGCGTTCCTTAGTGAAAGAAATGGAGCGAGTACTTATCACTAGATAATCCTCTAGAATCTTTACAGAAACTTTTAAACTATTTAAATGTACAAAGTCCAATCATTACCTGAGCAGCATCACCATAACCACTGATCTTTGCAATGACCTCCAGCCCAAGCTCTAGTGCCTTCTGCCCACTCACTAAAACTAGTGCAGCAGCACCATCACTGTTATCAAACAATAGAACTTTTAGAAGAGAGTGCATGCATTGCAACAGTTGTATTCTCCTGATATATTAAGCCACAGATACTATATCCATAAGAAATTGTGTTCAAGAAACGAAGTCTTTTAAGCATGATATTAAGGGGATAGCCACAAATCCTGTAATGAAAGCCAAGGTCGGACTCGGATGCTGAATCAAAATAAGAATAAAATAGTGATTAATAGCTGCAGCAGCAGTTTTGTCTCGTTTTGGCCAACATTAATTAACAAGACGAAAGGTTGAATGATCCATAAAGTAGTAGATTGTTAAGAAACTATGGATGGAAGTCCAATTATTAGCACTTGAACATACAGACCTTATGCTAGAAGCATTTCCAGCAGTAACCGTGCCTCCGACATCTTTGAAACTTGGTCTAAGTTTTCTCAATTTGGCAGGGTCATACTGCAACATACAAGAAAATTAAAAGATGAAGTCGATTAGACCCTGATAAAGATTGCACAAAAAGGATATGTAAAACAGTAACAAAAATTTTTGGCAGCATAAACAAGTGAGTTCATAAATTTAGCAGACCAGAGGACTATTTGATGACCATTTTTGTCACTCGTGTTATATTTTAAAAGAGGAAACTGGAAATAGAATAGGGGGAGTAATTCTTGGGTAATATCAGTAAGGACCATGTCAAGATTCTCTTTAGCCATTGAGATTATTGCAATTTGGAGGCCAAAAAGGAGAGGGGTTTAGTAAAAAAACATGTAATGACATGATGAGCCAGAGAATTTTGTCATAGAGATACACAGAAACATTAACGTCTGTATCATAATTGCTTTTATTACTTTGGGAAGGTCAACCACTTATAATACTATACCTTAGTAGGACCTTCATCTTTATCAACAACTGTTGCTGGTTTTCCCCTTCCTCCAGATACCTCAACCTGCATGAATCATCTATCAGGACAAAACAACCAAACCAAGGAGAATGATAATATCACAAGTATCAAGTGTGTCCTCACAGGAACTATCTCCCATGAAAAAGCACCAGACTCCTGAGCAGCAATGCCACGCTCAAAGCTCTGGCAAGAATAGTTATCCTGCAAAACAAGCAGCATTAGTATCTCACTCGGTCTAAGAAACTATATAAGAAAAGAAGTATATTAGAGAATTAAGAGGTTAGGGAAGCCGGAAGGCCATGCCGTCATGCCCATACCCCAAGGGTTCAAGTTATTGGCTACCCTAAGCCATCAACACCGGGGAAAGAAGGGAAATGATTGCTACCCACCACTATATTCTTTAGTATGTGAGTAATGTGACAGATACTACTGTAACAGACATTTGCAGAATTCTGTCTTAATGCAATCAGCAACCACTGATTAAGAAATGGAAACATCATTGTGATGACTCATATACCCCTCAACAAACTTCCCTCCCCTCCGCCTTTTGGTTCTCTCTCTTTCCTTTGCTGGATCTTATCTGCACTTCCCAGTAGGCTTCCCCTCCCCTCTTTCTTCTTTATCTTTCATCCATTGCACATTAAACGCCAATTTATCTTATTTATCCTTTAATTTCTTTTGTCTCACCATATTAGAATTGAAAAGAAGCAGCTTTAGCATTGTAAATTAACCAACAAGCTAAGATTGACTAACTCAAAGTATTATTTTGAGTACTGTACATCAACCAATATAGTTTACTTTTACTGAGGAAGGGGAAGAGGATGAGAAGGGAGAGTGTGGCTTGAGTGAGCAGGAAATAATTTTTGCTTTGAAAAAAATATGATATGAATGTTTGACAATTGCATTTAAGAATTTTATCCTAATGTGACGACTGTGATAGTATTTAAAACATATATACCACTTGAAAGATTGCAGAGTGGTGCCAAATGGTTGGCAGGCAGCCTTTACTAGGAAAGAGGTCAACAAATGAGAAAATCCTGCTTAATTTCAGATAGCTAGCAGTATTTAAGTGTAATGCCTCAAGGTCTTACCCAAGGTCTTAAATAGGATGTCTTAAAAAAATTCCAAGAAGATGACTTGCTGATTGAATGAAGGAATGAAACAGATAGAAAGTCCAAAGAAGAAAGAAACAACATGTGATAGAGCACAAGAGTCTAGTATTCACTTAGCCACTGCATTTCTTTTTTGGTCGATATATTCATATTATTCAAATATTCAGCAATATTTAAATATATATCAAAGGGATTAAGAGTCTCTATAACTGAGGCAACCAGTAAGAACATCCGCTACTATCAATCTTTATGTATGGGATCAGGACCTCGGGTGCGCCACAGTATTTAACGATTGCTCATATTGCTTGTCACAAATATTTATGCTATATGTTTGTCTATATCTCGATAATATGGATTTATGTCCTAGTTCTGGAGTTTTCTCCGTTGCAACTGCTTCATTCCTATTATTCTTGTCATCTTTATACACTATTTCGTTAAGAAGGGATAAGCTAGTGGGCAAAGTCAACCAAAATTTAGGATTTTGGATAACACGAGAATTAATTATACATTAAAGACTTCACCTGATCCTCTCTTGTTACTGCATGCTGTTCTGCACATAATTCAGCACAAACTCCCATGCCACAATCATTGTAAACATCCCAAAGCCCGTCTTTCAGCATCCCATCAACTAGTGTGTCATGTCCAAGACGAGAACCCTTCCTGAAATTTTGGCATATAAGGTGAGTCTATATGTTAAATGGATATGAGAACAGCTGCTGTCCACTGCTAAAAACAAGACAGCTTTCAGGTAAATATTGTGGGACAACCTAAAGGTCCACACCTGAAAACAAACACAGAAATTTTACTATCAAAAGTTCTATCAGAATGCAAGCAAATCTATGAAATAATAAAAGACTAAAATCATACAGGATTTTTGACTGTCAAGTGAAATCTTCTCAGCAGAGGAAGGAAAAGGAAAATATTAGACACTAAAACGAATAAGCAAGTTAGAATGTGACATCAACCTGGCTTCTGCAATGTATTTAGGGGCATTTGACATGCTTTCCATGCCTCCTGCCACAACAATATCATTGATACCCAATTGGATACTCTGTGCCGCAAGCATTACAGCTGGAAAACCAAGAAAACAGGCAAAGAATCAAACTTGACTCTATATTTGATATCACACAAAAAAAACACTTTTTTTTGTGATAGAACAAACAATACCTTTCATCCCCGAAGCACAAACTTTATTGACTGTCGTACATACCACTGTATCCGATATTCCTGCACCTAATGCTGCCTGCCTAGCAGGGGCCTGACCCAAGTTTGCACTGAGAACATTTCCGAAAATTACTTCTTGTACAAGGGATGGATCAATATTTGCCCTCTTCAATGCACCTATATTTGAGTTAGGATGTACAGTCAGCAAAAAGAAAAAATAAAATGAAGATAAAAACAACAGCAGAAACTAGCAGAGGCTGATGCTGTCAAACCATGAGCCATAATCTTACCCTGAATAGCAACAGAACCAAGCTTAGTGGCTGGCAAGGATGAAAGTGTACCAAGGAAGCCACCCATGGGTGTACGTGCAACACCGATAATGCAAACATCTGCATAGATAATGAATACACAATATAAGTCTCAATACTTAAACATGACAATTTATATTTCAGAAGAAGTGGACGCCTTCTTTGTTACTAATATAAGCTTCCAATTTTGAAAGACGAAAAAAACACCAAAGCCTCCATAGTGCTCCTGAACTAAGTACTCCCTCTCACACACATTTTAAATTTTGCTCATTTGAGCAAAGTATGTGACAAATGTGCGAAAATTGTGCTTAGGAGCACATAGTTCTAACTTCTACATGCTCTTGGGAGCAAAAAGGAATTTGCAAAAGAAACACAATGGAAAAAGAAATATTGACATAGATAATCTCAAGTTTCACTAATCTTCTTAATATAATCCCAACTTTCGAAAAACTTTTGGAAACATTGCAAGGTTTTTTTTCCCTGGTCATTGTTCGATTTTTTCAGTGTATATACGGAATTCAACACTTTGGACTATTTCAAACGGAACCTTTAAAACTTGGAATTAGCATGAAAGGCGAGATTAATTTGTCTAAGAGTAAAGCATAGTATAAGCTATATGTATGCAAGATTTCGCAATAATCATCAGCTTCTCAAAAGCAATTCCAGTCATAGAAAAAACTAAAGTACATAGAAGTTATGCCAACAATATATGCAAAAAACTGGTAGAAATCATTATGTAATAACCAAAACTACAAGTTAAACAACAAAATCAATTCCATTTATATAAACAGAACTACAAAATAAATTGAAGTAATATACCTTTTGGGTTGATTGACTCAGAATTGGGTACTGGAGCCATAATTTATATCGACAAATAACTGCGATAAGAAATATAAATATCAGTCTTAAACCCAATAATTTGACAGAAATATTGGAAAATAAGCAGCACCCATATATAGCAATTTAGCAATAACATTATGTATGATCTCATAAAAAACAGCTAAAAAGATGTTATTATGACAAAAAAAAATCATAGCAGATAGATGATTAAGGTCATACACTTCATATTATCACTCACATGACCGTTGAATCTGAGTGATAATGTGAAGAAGAATGAGAAGATGAGTATAGAGGACGTGAAAAACGAGGTGAGATTATTGAGAATGTGATGAATGATTTATGGAAAGAAAAGCATGAAAAATGAAGAAGTTTTAATTTGACTTACCAACGATCAAGTAATCTGTGTGAGAGAGAGAGAAAGAGAGAGAGGAATGCAGGGGAAAAGAGGGTGACAGACTAAAACATTTATACGACAAGATCGGGGTGGGAAGTCAGGAGCACGAGGGCCTCGCAGTATAACCAAAAAGGCATCCATCTCCAAACTATATACTCCAACCTCCAAACACGAGTTCAAAAAAAAAAAAAAAAACTTCAAACACGACTTCATTCATTATACACTTGAGTGTACCTAGAATATGAATATATGATACGCTTCCTCCCTTGTATTATATTGCTTGTATTATACTTTAAAGACGAGTTTTATTCACTATGCATCCAAGTGTACCTAGAATATGGTGCATCATTTTCCTTGTATTATTTCGCATGTGTCATGTGTGGTTTGTATATGAGTAACAGATGAAAAAGGTGAGATGGTATAAATTTACGCATGGATGTATGATATGAACGGTAAGCTATATACTTTCTCTGTTTTTATTTACGCTTTTTTACGTTGCACTTGTGGAATTTTAAAAATCGTACATGCACTCTATGGTTTAAAAATGCCCCGCACTTTACTATTTAAATAAAATGCATTTAAATGCCTTTAAGACTAACGACGTCAAGTTTACGTTAGGTTTAGAGAGTTAATTCCTTTCTCTCATCTCTTCTCCTTTCTTTCTTTTACCCCAATTCTCCCTCTCTCTCCCTTGTTTTGGGCCACCTACCCCACACCACCACCCAACACTGCACCACCCACCACACCCCCTCCTCTTCTTTGTTGCATCCTCTCTCTCCTCTCGTGCTCCCTCTCTTTCCCTCCACAGAGAACCACCCACCAACCACTAGACCTGGTTATTGGGCGGGGCGGGGCGGGTCAGGGCGGGTCACTAGCGGGGCGGGTCGGGCATACTCCATATCTGGTCAGGGTTAGGGTTTAGCAGGTCAGGCTCAGGATGTGGGTCGGGCAAAAAATAGCAGGTCATTGACGGGTCAAGCCCACTTGAAATTCAGACCAAATTTAATAAACCAAGAAAGCATATAACAAAATTTCTTTTTCCTCTTCATTTTCCTTTCTCAAAATTCTCGACCGCGAAACTACCTTTTTTTCGTTTTCCTTTACCGCTCAAAGACACCTATCCTTTTAAACCAAAATCCAAAACCCTAAATTTCTCTTTATTTTCCCCCCTTTTCTCTCCTTCTTCCATATAATCATAATTCCCAGATCTGTTTCATTTTCTCTTTTTGTGTTCTTCTTCTACTTTATCTTTTTTTTTATAATTTGAATTGAATTTTTCATAACGGTATTTCCGCAAGATCTGCTATATTCGAAAATTAGTAACGGTTTGTTATGCAGATTCAAATTTCCAACGTCTAAGAAGGGAATATCCAATCTAATTTGAATCTATAACCAATTTTAATGTCAATTGTCATGAATTTTTTTTGTTTTATTTCCTTTTTCTGATAAATTTCAGTGTTAATCTTTAATATAGGGTTGTTCGACGGATTTAACAATGGTTATTTATTAGAGAAGGATTAATTGCAGTGATATCTAGAAAGAGGGAGGAGAGAGATGAGAGAGAAAAAAATCAGACCCTTTAATGATTTTAGTGGACAATAATAATTTAAGGTGGGTTGCCCAACAAGACCCAATAAGGGCCCTTTCCATTTAAAACCCTATAATAACCCTGTCCATTAAGGAATAAAGGGTAATAAAGCCCTTTAACAATGGCCCGACCCTTATGCCATTGGACATCCCTGTCCAATAACCAGGCCTACCCACCACTATCGTCGGATTCCCCACACCCTCAAAAACCTCCCCCCCCCTTAAAAACCACCCCACCCCCTCGAAATTCGCCCCCTCGCCTCGAAAAAACCCCCACCCACCCCTCGAAATCCGTGTATGTTGTGTTAGAGTTCTTTCAGCCTAATTCCATCACAACCATTCATCTCTCTCGACTTGGTGAAGAGTGGGTCGTTATGGGCTTATGAGGAATTTGGATTTTTGACTTCTAATGATTTAGTTTCTACTTGGAAGTAGTATAATGCCTCAAAAGAAAAACCCATATCCTATGGAGCTTGTCCGTGGAAAATGCACAAGTTGTAGGTGACCCGGTTACTCTTCTTGTACTACGTAAGGGACTTCCCCAAGCTTATAACCGCGATCCGCAGTATGAGGCGATAATCCTTAATTTTCCTCTCATTTTCTTAGTTCTTCGACTTGACGTTTCTAAATTGTCATCAATACAAGAGGATAAGGAGTCGCATTTGAGGGGAAGGGTGCTTTTTCCGGGGGGGGGGTGGATTTCGAGGGGGTGGGGAGGTTTTCGAGGGGAGGGGGCGGATTTCGAGGGTGGGGGAGGGAATTTTGACTTCTCGGGTGGGGGGTGGTTCTCCAAAGGCAATGCGACTGTAGTGGTGGGTCGGGGGTAGTTCTCCGTGCGGCAGTAGTGGCGGGGGTGGGGGTGGGGTGAAGGTTTTTTTTTTCAATATAGTTAATTAGGATTATTTATGATTTAATTGGTATTGAATTAGTTAATTCGGGATTAATTATAATAATTATGTTGATTTGGCTTTAATGACTAACGGAAACTTGACGTCATTAGTCATTAAGGGTATTTCATGCATTTTATTTATATAGTAAGGGTACCGGGTGCATTTTTGAAACTATAGGGGTACCCCATGAATTTTAAAATTCCACCGATGTACCATGTGAAAAAAACGTTTTATTTAGTTGCAACAATTTCTATTTTTAGGTGTTTTTATTTAGATGCAACATTTCCTTTCTTGATAAAGGTTTTGGGGCAATTTGACCATTTTATCCTCACTTTACCTACCCCACATGTAAAAAGTATGGGCAATTGGGTTAAATTTTTACTCTCTCATCTTTTCTTAATATTTGTGCAAAAAGACATTTGTTGCAATTAAAAAGCAAAAAGAGGTAGTGTATAGTACTCGAGTTATTATATTTTTGTCTTGTTTTTGCTGAAATGGAATTAGCTGGAATATATGAATTGGATTATATATGAATTAGCTGGAATATATGAATTGCTGAAATGTGATGTATGATATATGAATTGGATTTTTCTTCTCCTGATCAACTTATTTTTGCTGATATGCTGGAATAGATAAGGTAGCTATTGAAATTGTAAAGGTGTTGAAAACCGAAAATATAGCTGATTATGTGAACTTGTTTGGTAAAAGAAGTTATTTAAGTAGTCTAAATAGATTAATTGTGTGGTTGATATGCTAGAAAGTGGATAACACTTCATTCTTAGACAATTCACCTTCATGTGTCACAACTCACAAGTGTTTTATTTGAATACTTGGATTTAGATGTAAATGTAGATTTGAATTTTCAATATTCTTGTTTGAGATTTGGAATTGGAGAAGTTTGGAGGAGGTTTAATATTGTTTCTACGTGTGTTTGGAGTTATTTAGTTTTTTTGGAGAGAGTTTCTATGTGCTTGGAGAAAGTTTCTTCAAAAAAATTTAGTGCTGATTTATATGAAATGAATAATGATAAGTCCTTTCTTTAACCGAAAATAGTAATTTAGGTGGATAAGAAGGGCATTGTCCTTTATAGCTTGTAGAATGCGCAGGGTTTTATACAAAACACTAAATTTGTTTGTTTATGCGGCTTTAGCAAGGCATCAAGCTCTGAAAAATGATAAATTGATAATGGGGGAGCAAAAATGATCATAGTCAATGATGATGATGCTTCTCTTGACGACGGTGATGATGAAGGTATTACCTTCTACTTTTTTTAGTACACAGTGTAACATTTATCATCACATTAGGTTTTGATTTAGTTGTGTAATTAAACATGGATTGCTGAAACATTTTGTTGAATTGGAGTTGGAAACTACCGAAAAATGTGATTTTATTTGGCATCCAGACAACATACAAGCTATAAAGTAGAAACATAACTATTAGTAATTCGGCACCATGTTGCTAGATCATGTGCTTTCTTGACCTGGTCCCGTGAAACCTTGATGATTTGGCACCACTGGAAGGTGGCTGCGATATGTTGTATCTCACTTACCATCCATTTGATGGTAATATCTCTTGTTCTGGCTGAGCGGAGAGATTGGACCAGAAGGGCGGATTCAGTTTTAATTCGAACACATGTATAGGCGTGGTTTCTTTGCCCATGCGATAGCTTTGTGGCAAGCTCGGGCTTCTGTTTGGATAGCGAAATACGTCGGCCTGCTAGTCCTGTGTGGCTAGTTGCTGGCTGATTGTTATGCGAGTCATCAATCACCCATGCATAACCCCCAGACAGAGTATTCTTTTCCCAGGATCCATCCACAAGTAGAGTGATTTCTGGCGATCCATGGGATTGGCTGCCAATATTTGCAATTAAGAACCCTGTGTGACCATGTTGTGTTGTGCCGCTGAGGAACTAATAACTTGTTGTTGCTGCAAGCCACTGGCAATATGTTGCTGAACTTCTTTGAGCGTTGTTGTTTGGTTCCTAAATACCTGGTTATTCCGGACACACTATATGCTCCATGGGGTGGCAATAAAGGTATAAAACCTGGGTGTAGTCTGACCTTCTCCTTCCGGAACTGAGTGAACCATGCAATTAGCCGTTGTTTCAAGGGGCTTTCGGTCCTTGTCGACTGGCATATACCCAGGGATCCATCCAGCCATATCAATGAGGCTCACGGACACTGGCGGAAAAGGTGTTGCAAATCTTCCTCTTGCAAGTTGCACATAGGGCATGCAGCGTCCTGCCCCATGTTCCTCTGCCAAAGGCTGGCCTTGACAGTGAGGCTATTATGCCAGATTTTCCATATGAACAATTTCCATTTCGGCATGATGCTCGAGCTCCAAAGGTTCTGGAAAAATCCAATTTTTAGTGGAGCGTTCAGGCTACATATTTCTTTTTCTTGAGAGAGAATGAAGTAACTAGATTTTGTTGTGTATTCCCTGGAAGGTGTATGTGGCCAATAGGAGATATCTCTTGGATTTCCGGGTTTTGGGGTTTCCAAACTCTGAATACTGCTAGCACAAGCAGGGGTGAACAATTGATGAACATGGTAGGCTGCCACCTACTGGTAGTAGGATCAATGAGGTGATCTATCCTTAGATTGAAAAATGTGAATTTTCAGTGTTCTTAATTCATCAATAAGAGCTATCATTCAAGAGATTGATTTATGATTTAATGTTTTATTGAAATAATAAAGAAATTTGATTTGCTTTGAGCGTCTAATTAACTTTTGTTCATTGTAGTTAATAAGACATTATTATAAGGGTACCATAGAGGAAGCAATTAGATTTTGCGTATTTGAGAAAAGCCAAAACTAAAAAGGGTATCATTGAAAATTTCCCTAAAAAGCATTTATATTTTTTAAAATTCTTTTTCTCTTTTAAGAATAATTCTTTGAAATAAGAAATAGATTCACTGAAATTTAATACTTGCTTATGTGGGCTCCCAATGCTCTCAAAAAGGCCTAATATCTAGTGAAATGGATATTTTTTTAAAGAATATTCGAGCCGAATTCAGTGGTATGAAAATCATAATGTTTTGAGTTGTATAGCTAATGTTATTCTTGGTTTCAATAATATTATAATCTCTTGCGATTTATTGAGAACCAAACTCCCCTTTATGCTTATCCAAAACTCTAATTATTCATTTTTATTATTCAGAAATTATTACTATAAAAATATAATATGTCACGACAATCATACGTACACAAGCCCGTGCAATGCACGAATTACCTTTTTTATGCGTAAGAATTATTTTTATATGTCACTAGGTGATATAAATAAGATAAAATAAATATTTGCTCCTTTATTTTGTTATATACACTTTCCTTTTCATGATTAATTTGAGATGTTTTCTGACATAAAGTATTTTTGATTGACATTGAAAAAAATAAATTATTTTAGTCAGGATTATCAAATTCCTACGTAATTCAATAAATCCAAATTCTTATTTTTCTTTTATCTTAACCATTATGAATCTCTTTTATTTAATTTTTAATTTTTTTAATCTAAATTTATGTTAGGATAAAGAATGCCACCTCTGTACTATTTAAGATATCCTCTTATAAATATATATATTTAAATTATAGTCTTACTTTTGTTATAATATTTTGTTATCATGAGCTTTCATGGTATAATGAAAATAATATACTCTTATTGTCCTATGGTTCATATTAATTATAGACATACTCTTGTTATAATTTATATTTTATTTTTATAGGTTGCATAAATAATTCATTATGTACTACTCCATCCTTTCGCTTTTGTTCTTCTTATATTCCCCATAGGGAAATTTCATCTTGTTCTTCCTATTTTGAATCTTCCCATATAAAGCCTAAATTTTGGACATAAATAACCTCATACAAAAATTTTAATTCCAGCTTTATCCTCAGTTTATAGCTGATTGGGACCCTTACGTTTAATGTTTTCATTAGTTCACTCTCTTTCCTCATAACTCAGAAGAATAAAAACTCCAGCTTTCCTCATTATATCACTCTCTCTCTCCATTTTTCCCCCTAAAAAACCTAGAGTTGATCAACTCCAGCCCGGCCCGGCCCGGTTTTTGGGCGGGCTTGGGCAGTTTTTCGGGCCCGGCCCAATTTTTTTTTTTTGGGCGGCCTTTGGACAAGCCAAAAAAGACTTTTTAGTCTAAATTTTGGGCCCGGCCCGTTTTGGCCCTCAAAAGCCCGCTCGGCCCGGCACGAAATATCGGGCTTTGGGCACAAATTTTTGGCCCGGCCCGCACAATGAGCAAATTTTTTTTTGCGCGGCCCGGCCCTGCCCATGATCACCTCTAAAAAAACCCCACTCTCTCTCCTCGATTCAAGCTTTCAACCTGTCTTTATCCCCCCGACCGTGCTCCTCCCTACTCTGCACTAGTGCGGTGGTGCCTCGCAGGAACCGACCGTTGCTGCACCTCGCCTCCTCCACTCACCACCTGCGCAACCCTCCACCTTTCTTCTTCACTTGCTCGCTACACTCCTCGTCTCTCTCATTTCTTCTTCCTCTTGCTGCACCTACGAATTAATAAAAGTCGAAACAGAGTAAGTATAATTTCGAAATCATGAAGGATATGAGTCATATTTTTTTTCCAGAAATCGGAGGTTGAAACAATTTATATCTTATGGCAAGAGGAATACTTGCAAAATCAAAATCGAGAGGATTTTTATTGTTTTAATGAATTTTGCTGATTGAAACCAATTAAAACTAATTTTTGCCAACTGAAACTAGCGATGGAAGACATTGAGGATTTTTTTATTTATTTTTTGGTTGAAGTGTAAAAAAAAAAAGGAGGAAGAAGACATGTTCGACACTTTCACAGAAAGCAGAGGAAGGAGAGAGATGTGGTTTTCAAGGGTTTTATTATTTTCTCTCTTTTCAAAGGTGGAATCTGATTATTTTATTATTTTCTCTCTCTTCTCAAGATTGGAATGTGGAATCTGAGCAAACATTAGATGTTGCATAGGTTACTCTCCTGATTCCAAATAGGAAGATCAAAAGAGAACGGAGGGAGTAATAATATATATTATATTAGGTTGCACAACTATTGTAATGCCCCTCATGATTGCTTTAATGAGATTTAGCAGACTACTCATTCCAACAAGATGCATCTTTCTTTTAGGGAGCTTATTTCCTTAGTTACTCTATAGTTAAGCGTGTTTGGCTGGTAGTAGTCTTGGGATGGATGACCTCCTGGGAAGTTTCTCAGGGTGCGCATGAGTTTGTGTTGGTTATTGACAACAGTTGTTGGCTCTGGATGCGTATTGGTGACGATATACTCGACTCCGTATGGACCGGGTGTTACAACTATATGATGAAAAAATCTTACTTAATTTGAAAAATATTTTGAGGAATCTCTAGTGGTATAGTATACTAATAAAAATAACAATACTTTAGATTATGTAAAGGTTATTTACAACTTACATAGTATTATATTCTAAGGTAGTTTATTTAAAACGAAACTCTAATTTTCTCATCATCCAAAACTCTAATATATATGAAATTTAATCGGTATTGAACTATTTATTTTTTAACATCACGAAATTTTGCATTGATTAAAAACGGAATTACAACCTAAAGATATTACAACCAAACATGAAATAGAAAGCAAACAACCACTTAGGTGAGCTTCACTTGCTCTTACATACCCTACGATGAAAAACCACTTTGGTGGGTTTGGTTATATATCTTGGAGAAGAAGACCTGATATAATGAGGTCGGGAGTCTATTAGATACTAAACCCATACGATCTTGAACTTTATTTTTCAAAACCATATAGAAGTATGATACTTCTATGTTGTTAATATTATATAGAGGAATTCAGAAAATCATGATTGTATAATAGTAATATAATCATAATTCTGATTAATGATTGGTGTTTTAATGCAAATTTCAAGCTCTATTCAATTATAATGAAATTGTTTATTCTTTTGCAGTATGTAGCAAAAGTTATAATACTCAATTGTATTATTGAGTTTTTATATAATTACTGAATATCACACTCTCTTCATAATCCTAAAAATCCTATTCTCTGTTTTGACATATATTAATTACCAATACGACCAAAGTTTTTTTTAACTTTGATCACTTGAATAGTGAATGCTGAGATCTTTAAAAAAACAGAGTGAATATTGTGTAATCTTTTTAGGTTTTACATTTACACCAATCCGACAAAATTCCCCGTGATAGTAGTTTCACATAGGAGTATATTAATTACCACATACGGTCAAAGATTTTGAACTTTGACAACTTGAACAGTAAGAGATCTTTAAAAAAACAGAGAGAGCACTCCCTCTGTATTTATATATTTTACCTACATTGACCGCGTGCGTTTTGGCAATGCACTTCTTTAGGCTTAAACATCTTTCATTTACATATTAGTAAAAATTTTAACGATTGAATATTAATAAAGTACTCATTAAGACGAATCAAACAAGACCCTACATGACTATATTTTTTCTTATATATTGAGAAGAATTTAGAAGATTCTATCTAATTGTAAATAGTATTAAGCTAAGATTCCAAATGGGTAAAAAAATACAAAGGGAGTATTATATAACCTTTTTAGGATTTAGTCGAAATCAAACTCTAACTTTTCACTATCTAAAACTATAGATATGTATTTTTTATCTCTATATAACTCAATTTGTAAATTTATGATTTTTAAAAATAATGATATGGCACAACTATGTGATACTATCGTAGCAACAAAGTTTCCTTAATACATGTGTCTTCCCAAGGGTATGGGAGGTATTGGTCTGCGATCCCCAGCCATCATGAATACTTGTCTTCTAATGAAGCAAGTTTGGCACATGTACAAACAGCCAAACTTACTTGTCTCTAGAGTGTTTAAATCTCGGTGTCCTAGGTTTCTCGAGACAGGTCGTTTTAAGACTATCACTTCTGCGATGTCATGGGGTCTTCGAGGTTCCTGTAAGGCTGAAGTCAGGTTATTTAATGGATGTGCTTGGAAAATTGGAAATGGTAAACGGGTGAAAGCTTTTTCAAGCAAATGGGTTAACAATACAATTCCTGTTTCTCACTCGAATATTACGCTGGGTCAGGCTTCTCGTTTAAAAGTTGTCCGGTTGATCAATCAAAATACACACACTTGGAATCATGACTATGTGAGAAAATACTTTTCCTTTGAGGATACGAAAAGTATTTTAGCGATGGAGCTTTCCATGACTAATAAGGAGGATTTCCTATATTGGAAAGGGCATCACTCGGGAAAGTTTACTACTAAAAGTGCATATGCCTTACTTCATCTTCAATTGTCGATTCTGGGAATCATTGTGGATAAATCTTTAAAATCATTTGGCATCTCCCTATAGCTCCAAATTGGAAAGTTTTTTTATGGAAACTTGTTCTCAACCGTTTACCAACACGAGAAAATCTGCATAAACGAGGTATTTTAACTGATCAGCATTGTTATCATTGCGGTGTCAATATGGAAACTCAGAACCATAATTTTAGAGAGTGTGTAGTTGCTTCTTCTTTCTGGAATCAAAATGGCATTTTGACTCCAGCACTAACATATGATCCTAATTCTGCTTCTGATTGGGTCATTAATCAAATCATGTTTTTCAAAAACGAAGATGGTATTAATAGTGCAAAATTGCTTCATTTCTCCATTGCACTTTGGAGCATTTGGACGAACCGCAATGAAAACATTTTTGGCTCTTCATCTGTGAGTCAAGATATTGGGCAGAGAATGCAGAAATATCATCAATTCCATATTAAATGGAGTACTCTACAACACCTTTCCAATTTAAACTTTCTTCACCCTCCAGAAATTGAGCCTGATCATCCTCCGGGGTTTTATGGAGCAAATCTGGGAAGAATTCGGGATGGTTTTGCTAATATGAAAATATTGATTGATGGAGCTTGGTCAACCAAATTTAAATTAATGGGGGCAGGTTGGTGTCTTAAAGGAGGAAATATTCCACTTGGGGGTACCTATGATGTGGCAACTTCAGTTATACATGCAGAAGCACTTGCTTGTCTTCATGCAATGACTTGGGCAATTCAACACCATTACACGAACGTTTCTTTTTTTTACAGACTCTACTAATCTTGTATCTATTTTGCAGAACAAGACTCATCCTTCCATCACTATTATTTGGACGATTGACAAAATCAAACAGTTGGCTCAAGATTTTACGTGGTGCATGGTCATAAAAGTTCCCAGGGAAATGGTTACTGAAGCTGATCGGGTAGCTAAAAGATGTCTAGCTACAATGACTTCCTTCTCCACTTAATTTCTTGTATTTTAGTTTATTTACCCAGTGTAAAAGAAAAAAAAGTTTCCTTAATGAACTTTTTTGCAATATTTATTTGTTAATTGGTTCAATTTAGTAAGGCTAAGATTTTGAAAGACTAATTTTGTTTGATCTTATAAACTGCACCTAGTACCCAAATGGCAAAGGCTACATAACATACTCCCTCCATTTTCTTTTGTTGTTCC
The DNA here is from genome assembly GCA_947648045.1 of Beta corolliflora. Taxonomy (NCBI): domain Eukaryota; kingdom Viridiplantae; phylum Streptophyta; class Magnoliopsida; order Caryophyllales; family Amaranthaceae; genus Beta; species Beta corolliflora. Next base: position 85,157 of record CANSZD010000902.1, read on the forward strand.
TGTGTTCCTCATTTGGGATCGAGGAAGAAACCAATGCATGCAACTTAAAAAATGGTCAAGATTACACTATTTTAAACAAAATTAAATTTATCTTACAAAAAAGATTCTAGCTCTTTGAGTTACTTTATCTTAATTAGACAATCAGTGAGACAAAAGTTTGAGGGATAAAAGAGTAAAAAATAACTATGAAATAATGTGAACACATTTATTGCGACTTAAAGCCAATGAGGAATTTAAGTCATAAAATTACACTATATATGGAAAGATTCAAAATACGAACAACATATTGAAATTTTCAAATGGAACAACAAAAGAAAATGGAGGTAGTATGTATCTAACATAGATAATACTTTATTATTCATCTAAATAAATATATATTCATAAGTTGTAAAACTATATCGTAAATGTCTAAATGAATCTTATTCCTTAGCATGTTTCTAAAAATGTCCTATGGTATGGAAATTATAGTAATTCGAATTATATACCAAATGTTATATTCAATTTACACAGTATAATAATTTAGCTTGTTTATGCAAAATCAAACTCTAATTTTCCCTTACTTTCAAAAAAAAAAAAACTCTAATTTTCCCTTATTTGAGAGTGAGGACTGAGGGATAGCTTAATGGTTAAAGCATCTCTCTCGGTTCCAAGAGGTCTTGGGATTAATTCTCACTCTTGACAAGTTGGGATATCCTTTACTCCCCCTAACTTGTAAAAGTTTCTCCTTACAAAAAAAAAATCCCATATTTAAAATCCTTATATGTACTTATATATTTATTTAAAACTCTATTTTTAACAAAATAAATAAATAATAGTGACATGGCATGCTTAGGTGGCACTCTCTATGCTCTCAAAATCTCGAGTATATGCTCTCGAAAAGTTCCTAGTAGAGATTTGCATTAAAAAATAATTAGGAAAAATTCACATCAATAATCCCAACTATGGGCACTCTTCCAATATTAATCCCAACTAAGGGTTATTCCAGTATAATCCAAACTATGGGGTGCATCTTCCCAAAACGATCCCAGGTGACCAGTGACTTGCTAAACAGGTAAATTTTGTAATTTTCTTAATTTATTTAATTAAGCTAATAATCCACCACCTAACCACCGTTGATCACTTCCATACACCACCGAACCCACCATCGCACACCATCACACCCACTGTTAACCACCATCCCACGACCACAACCACCACCACCTAACCACCGTTGATCACTACCATACACCACCGTACCCACCATCGCACACCACCACACCCATCGTTAACCACCATCCCACGACCACAACCACCACCACTTACACAACTAACACAAAGAATCCATCCCCATCGGAACCAACACGCACACAATCGCACACACAATCACAACCACAATTACCCAAACCCACCAGAAAAACCCACTGCAATTACCGCCAACAACTACAACCACAACCCACCTGAAACACCATGCCCAATAAAACCGCTCCCCTAAAAATGCCAAAAAAAGTCAGTTTTGGTCGAAATACGCGAGACCATATAGAGTCCAAATTCGCGAGTATCGGAATCAAGGACGTGGGAATCGCCAATAGTCTCACGCACTTGAGCCAAGAACAATAAGTCGGTTTTGGTCGACGCCTGGTCATGTCGGTTTTTGTATTTTTGAGGGAGGGGGTTCTGGGGAGAGCAGAAAAGTTGGTAGAGGTTTTGAGGGTGTGGAGTTGGGGAGGAGGAGGAAGAGGGGATGATCAGGTTAGGGGCGAGTTAGCGGAGTAGAATTTGGAGGTGGGTTTGAGGGGTGGACGGAGGGAAGAGGGTGCAGGGTTGGGGACGTGCACCACAGGAAGGTTTTGGGGACGGCGAGGCGGTGAGGATAGTGAGGGAGGTAGGGCATTTGACGTCTGGTTGGTGATTTTGGTGGAGGGGTGGTGGCCGGTGGGTGGGTGAGTAGGTGGGAGGGTTGGTGGCATAGCGGCATGTGTGTTATTTCAATGGTCGAGGAAAGAGAGAGAAATGGTGGCTGGTAGGTGTGAAGGGAAAGAGAGAGAATGAAATGTGGAGAAAGACAAAATAAAAATAAAAAATCTGTGACTTAGATTGCGCCACATAAGCGAGTTAACCTGTTAAACAGGTTATAACAGGTAATAGATCAATTTGGGAAGACAACTGATATAGTTAGGATTATACTGGAATAACCCTTAGTTGGGATTAATATTGGAAGACTGCCCATAGTTGGGATTATTGATGTGAATTTTTCCAAATAATTATTAATTAGGAATATGATTAAATTATTACTATAATACAATCATGATTTTTTGAATATCTCTATACAATATTAACTACACAGAAACCTAATAGGGTTAGAAAAGATACTTGTGAATTAATAAGATTCTAGATGAGTCTAATTGTGAATCGGACACTAACTTTAATCAAATTATATTTATAAGTTCATAAAAAATATGGGGAATTACACTTAGCGACAGCGTTGCCTGATGGTAGTCCTTAAATCGATAGAGGAAACTAGGTGTTCCGGTATAGAATAAATGGTAGGGAGTGAACCGGTATCTCCTTTGTTCAATAAGCCGGTTTGATGTCCTGCAAGACAGAACACGTAAACTAACCTCGGGGGTTGATCCGAGGAACGCCCCTCCAATGCCTAAGTCAGTAAAGGGTAAAGACGGGATGTCTTGAGTAGAGTATATTAATATCTGTGAACGTACCTTATGACTCAGTTCATGGGGGTATTTATAGGAGCCGGCAGTGTCCTTAGCAAGGTAGGACTCTGCTCCTATTGGTTGGATACAATTCTATCCTCTTCTGATACTTATCTTTAGGCCCATAGGCGCATTAAGTAAGTACTGGATCAACCTAGGCCCATTTGGCAATGGCCCAGGTGATGGACACCGGTAAGGTATACGAATCTAACCGGCATGAAGAATACGCCGGTATCGGGCTTGACTCCTACTTCAGTAAGTAGGGTTCCTTTGACTGAGGTGACCATGACGGTCAATGACGGTCTAACTGGACCGGTAGGGAACTTGTACAGACCCCATACAACTAGCCCCCAAGCCGGTATGTCTGGTACAAAGATATCATGCTTGTTCAACATTGGGTCGTTATAGATGGTGTTGAAAATCATGACCTGAAGCCGTTTGCAAGTTTCTGTAAATGGGGTTAGTTAACGGAATACGAATCGTCGCCTCGATCTTCGTGATGATTTGACAAGAATGTCAGTAGCTGCTCACAGCTGTTTTCGAGCTCAAGATACACGTGTCGTGATCGGGACGGGAAGACGAAGCATCACTTAATCCAGGCCATGGAGCTCTCTATAAATAGTGCTTGGCCAAAATCATATTCACACTTTCACAACATTGCTCTCTCTTAAGCGCTTATCACCAGCATCTTCTTTGAGTCTTAGCATCATCCAGCTACCTGCCTTTCGTCGTGATATTCCGAGCTGTGACCGAACTTTCTTACCGGTTATTTTCGGTGCCAACTTCTGCTCTTTTCTCTTTTTCCAGGTATTTCAACGAACCTCTTTTTACTCAATTGCTGCCTTTAATCATGTCTTCTCATTCTGATTCACAAAATATTTCTAAAAGCCCCCAATCCTTGACCGATAGCGACTTTAATTCTGATAGTAAGTCTGCTAGCCTTACCATGTCCAACAACTCACCGGTAGTAAATCCTCCCAATGAACGTAGGAGTAAATCTGGCCATAATTGTAGTACTTTCGGTAGGACCCTTGTAGTGCAAACACTGCATGCTTCTCCCCTTACCGCCATTAGGACTTTTGGAGAAGCCGTAGGAGTACCGGTATCCGGCCAATACGGTACCATGTTGGGGATAGCAGAACGCTCCTCTCTATTATTTCCGCCTATGGCTGGCACCTCTATGGGTCCCCTCAGTCCTATACCGGCTGAGATGCTAGGGGAGAACGCGCCTCACTCCATCTCATCTGATAGCTATAGGGATGATGACGCCAGCTGGGCCGATGAAGCATCCTCTGTTGCCTCAGAAGACGTTGCTAGTATCGTGCGCGACCTGATGTCGGACGAAGAGTCAGTATCCTTGGAAACCGACGACGACGAAGAACCGCCAGAGATCATCCCGGAGGACGATGACGAAACGCTAGACGATCTATACATGCCTCCCTGCGAGGTCGGCAGTCCGTCCTCCGTTCAGATTGACAAAAGCTGGAGAAGGACGACATTGAATAGCCACTTCTGCCGAAAGGGAGCCGAATACTTCGCCTTTCCTGATGAATACGAATTGGTGATGCCGTCCGAGGGATGTCGGGTGACAGATTGCCCGTCTGGGCATGTGGCGGTCTATGCCTATATGCTAGATTTTGGGCTGAGGTTTCCTCTGGACCCTTTCATAGTAAAGATTTTCAAGGCGGGAACATCTGCTTGTCCCATTTGACGCCGCTTTCTTGGCGTAATTTGATCTCCTATGCCTGGACCGTCCGGTATAAAAGATTTCCGGAGACCTTGAACCTCTTCCGGAAACTGCATTGGATTAAAGAAGACGGTTCTGCCAAGGGCAAGGGGAAAGGCAAGTGGAAAAAGTCACAGGCCGAAAGGGAACTTGGCCAAGGTGGATGGATGTCTATGTACACCAAGCCCAAGAAGCTAACGGTGTATCCAAAGCTGACCTCTCGAAAACCGCGGCACCCCGTTTCTTCCGGGGTTCGATTGCCGAGATAATTTTCCCCTTCGCCGGTATTGGACGAAGCCCCGCCCCAGATGGAACATATTCCCGACCCGGCGTCTCACACGGAACCGGAGGCATACAAATTTTTGACGCGTCGACCATGCTTGGGACCCAAAGGTGGTAAGTCATTTCCTGTACTGCTAACTTGGTTACCGCACACCAAGTATATCTTGAGTAATGCGCCCCTCTCAGCTCTTGGCTTCTGCCAATCTGATCCTCATGGTAACCATGGGTCCTACCGGCTTTGTGCTCCTTTTACTATTTACTTGTACGTATATGACGCTTTGTTCAGTTAATGTATCTGACTTTGCTTTCTTTCTCTTTTCAGGCCACGAACATTTAATTCGGGAAGCTCTCCACCTAAACATCCGCTTCATACCGATCAGCAACATGCCTCCCAAACCTGCCAAGAGATTCACCTCTATTCCCCCAGCATCGGCGGCCGGGGTGGAAAGCAAAGCCGGGGTGCCGGTCGCGGTGATGGTGGTGATCTAGCTTTCCCGCCTCCTCCTAAGAAGGCTGCTCCTGCTCCTCAAAAGAGGAAAGCTGAGGGAGAGGGCGACAAAGAGACAAAGCGTCCTCCCATTAAAACTTTACGCAAGGAGAAAGCGGAGAAGGAGGTCCTTGTTGCCGAGAAAGACTCCAAAGTCAGACTGTCTGAGCGAGTAGCTGAGGTGGGAACCTCTTCCTGACGGCCCAAAATTTACAAGCAACTGACTCTACCGGCCATGATCCCTGAACTGGAGCCTTTGCACGCTTGCGGAAGACCGATTTCATTGAGCAGGCTGAAGTGGAGGAACCGGAGATCCTTCGGAAGAGATGGTCCCGGTCCCCAGTGCATGACGGTCAGCTGTTTCAACCCAAGCTCAACGTCCTCGATGACGAGTCTTTGCTGCTTGATCGTCCTCTCGAGGGTGGTAACCTGGGGTACCGGCTCCTGAAGGGCCTCCAACTAAAGTACGACATGCCGATAGATCAGGTCCAGGCCGCTGCTGCTGTGCATGCTCACAACCTAGCCCTGGTAAGATGTTTTTCCAGTGTCTTAATGTTTTTATGTCATAGTCATCTTTGTCTGACTTCTTCCTTTTTCCCTGCACCTTTTCCGGTCTGGCCGTCTGTGGCTGGCCTGGTTTTTAATTCTTTTTGCTCCTAGGTTAGACTAGGTTGTAAATTTGATTTTTGTATTAATGGAATTTATTTCACCAACACTTATGTCGGTTATTTCAACTGTCTTGCTATTTTTTTTTCCGTTTATTATTATTATTTTTTTTTATATATATATTTTTTATTCCAGCAGATCCACTAGGGTTCATAGACCGGCAAATGGCCCCCTTTTTTTATTCCGGCAGATCCACTAGGGTTCATAGACCGGCAAATAGTCCCCCTATACTATTTTATTCCGGCAGATCCACTAGGCTCATTGACCGAATATGGGGTAGGATATTCTCCTATATGCAGTGTATACCCTGGGTTGGCAGATCCTCGAGGGTCATTGACCATCCCCAAGCTTACGCCGTCAGCTGCTCTTGACGGCAGATCCACGTAGGTCATTGACCGTCAAGAGACTTGTTTCTTTTTCCCCCTTTTGACAGCAGATCCACGTGTCGTCGACTGTCAAGGGGTTTTACTTTTGGATTACTTCAATATTCCTTAACGGTCGATCCGCGCGGGTCGTTGGCCGTTAGGATTTAAGAGAATAGTTCGTACACGCAATAAGTGCAGTAGAAGTACGTCTTATTGAAAATAGATAATCTCTAGTGCAGGTAAAACTTAAATTAACAACATTGCCGTATTATTCTTTCAATGTAATATCTACTAATAAAAAAAATGCTTAAACGAAATACTTCTTCAGTACGCTGGCGTTCCAGCTGTTCTTGAGCTGTTTGCCTGACATATCTTCCAGCCGGTAAGCACCTGCGACTATTTCCTCTTTCACGAGGTATGGTCCCTCCCAGTTCGCTGTCAACTTGCCATCTGCGTGAGCTTTACCGGTAGCAGCTGTGCGTCTGAGTACCAGGTCGCCCTTCTCAATCGGCCGGCTTCGTACTCTTTTGTTGTAGGCCTTGCTTATCCGGTCTTTATATGCTGCCGACCTAAGTTCCGCCGCGAGCTTGACTTCTGGTAAGAGGTCGAGGTCTTCCCGGTGCAGTTTGTCGTTCAGTTCCGGGTCGTAGTTTAGGATCCGCCAGTTCGGTAATCCGACTTCGACCGGTAATACTGCCTCAGCCCCGAATGCCAACCTGAATGGGGTCTCCCCTGTCACTTTCTTTTCGGTGGTCCTGTTGGACCATAGTACCGCTGGAACCATATCGGCCCAGGCACCCTTCAAATCATCTAACTTCTTCTTGAGGGCGTTGAGAATTTGTTTATTGGCGGCCTCGGCCTGACCATTACTCTGGGGATGGCATACGGATGAGTATGCAAATTTGATGCCGTACGGGTTCAAAAAGTTCTTTATCGGCCCGCAATCAAACTGGACGCCATGGTCCATGACTATACCCATGGGAATTCCAAACCTTGTGATGAGGTTTTGCCAGATGAACTTCCTAACCTGATTAGCCGTTATCTTTGCAGTTGGTTCGGCCTCAATCCACTTTGTGAAGTAGTCTATTCCGACTATCAGGAACTTCCTTCCTCCAGATGCTGGCGCGAATGGTCCTATGATATCCATCCCCCACTGAGCAAAAGGGAGTGGATTCAGGATCGGCTGCAAATCGTTTGCCGGCTGATGAATGATCGGTGCGAACCTCTGGCATTTGTCACATTTTTTTACATACGCCTGCGCATCCGTTAACATTGTCGGCCAGTAGAATCCGTCAACATTGTCTGGCATTAGTTGTATGGGAATAATAATGACGCCACCTAAAGCGGTCTAATTCCCCATTACTTTAACAATAATATACCGGCCCAATACGAGTATGATCATTTCTCTATTAGGATTAACTCGTTATATGGCCCATAGGCCCTAAGCGGCTCCTTTACTCCGTTTAACCTAACAAGTCACCATTATAAATACCCAACTAAGGGTCAAGGTAAAGGGGATCTCTCTCCACTCTCTACAAACTACCATACTTTCCCTACGATATTTATCCATCTTTGGGTACTGACTTGAGCGTCGGAGGCTCCGCCATGGGGACCCCACCCCATGTTTGGAGTTCATCTTGTAGGCACATCTTACCTGCGAGGTTCAAGGACTATTATACATGGCTGCCTTCAATATCAGGTACCCTCTTGTTCAATATCGAAACAATTGGCGCTAGAAGGAGGGGCAATAATAATTAATTATTGCTCCAAAACCTCAGGGGGAGATAGTGGTGGAGATTGGTGGACGATCAATATGTGATTACATGCTCATCTATGGGAGATTTATGAGCTTCACACTACTAATTAATTAAAAAAAAAAACTCGTATTGCGTTGATTCTTTTATCAAAATTCCCAATTAAAAATTGGCGCTACGCTACAATTGAAACTGGATAGAAATCCATGGGAAACATCAAACGTTGACAAAAGTGGAGCCTTTGACCTGCTACACAAACAAAGAAGATTAAATTGAGCTCAGGAACAACTTTTCTCATCCGATGGTTCAGACTATTGTGGAACTTCATCCACTTTCGCTCAGTTAACATCACGGCTCGACGGCAGCAGAGCGAATGCCCGGGAGTCACACCGGACCGCCGGTTGCCTTTCTCAGGAAAAGTGATCTCCGTGCCCTTCTTTCAATCCGGTTTAATTCTACCCGTCACTATTTCCTCCACAGTACGAGTCCAACACAGTAGCATCACCAACAGAGGGCAATAATTGAACGGGAAGATAAGTTCTCTATTTTGTGCCATTATGATTTACGCCATTATAATTTGTGCCATTATGTTGGTTAGCATTGGCTGAGTTCACTGTATGAGTATAACGAATATACCCTATCAAATTGGGGTGAAATTTATCATTCAATGTCATGTAGGAAATCACACCTTAATCACGCACACAAAGTGTTCGACAATATGTGTCAATGAAATCAGAATGCCCGATTGTCTTTTTATCTTCTATAAACTAGAGTTATGCGTGCTAATTACTATTCTATTGGATGATAATCACTAAACCAAGCCTCATTGGTCTCTAAGAATTCCAATCACAACATATTGAACTACAATATGACATTAATTTTCTTATATATCCTTATTATTTGATGGGATTAAGCATTTAGCTGGACATGGTAGTATTATCTATTTGCACACTAATCATTCGACAAACTGCTCAGGAGAAATTCATTTGCTAGTACCCATGATCAGTGCACTATCTAAACAACCATGTGTCTCCGGGATCAAATGCACTCAGAAATATGTGAAGTTACTCTAGCACTAAGGGCCAGCAAGCCAAGCCCTCTTATGGGAGCCTGTAGCCGAGAAGACTCATCGATCATGGCTTACAGACCTTGCTGCAGACCACACCTCACAGACCCTATATGCCAGACTATGTCTGAGTAAACTCATGTGCAGACCATGGTTGGCAGACTCCACTTCTTTTACTAAAAAGAATAAGATGCATTAAAGTCGCATAGAGTTACAAGAACGAGAGCTAGTCACCAGACAAGGCTGAACTCAGAAGCTTCCATTTGCACACTCGTGAAGCTCTTCATTTTAGCAGATGTATCATCAAGTGATCGTCATTGTTTGAGCCGTGTCTCCACATTACTAGTTTCCTCCAATGGTCGAATTTAAAGAATGAGGCCTCCATACAATAACTAATATGAATCTGCAAATTCCTAAATTTTATCAACATATGCAAATATGCATATTCCGTGAATCTGGAGATCTCGTCCATCAAAGTTACAAGGCACCAGACCTGATTTTTTCACTCCATCAGATGAAAAATAAGTCGCGACAAAGGCATTCTAAATGCTCAAACAAAATATTTGAAAGAAGTCTGGCACCACCGGGAAGAGCCGCTTATTTTAATAAGTGAGCATCTTCTAGATATTTCAGAGATCTCTATTAGAACAACATTATCATCTCTACTAAAGATGTGTGCGTGAACGACTAACCGTCTGGGAGAAGCAAGAAGTACCACAACAGCCATGACTATCTCTCTTATCGGTCTACGACCTAAGTGGATCTGCCGTTAGAGAGAAGCAGGCCCCACATTGACTATCTCTATTAGCGGTCTACGACCTAAGTGGATCTGCTGCTAAAAGAGAAGCAAATCTCAGATTGACTATCTTTGTTAACGGTGTACGACCTAAGTGGATCTGCCGTTAAAAGAGAAGCAATCCTCAAATTGACTATCTCTCGGTACAGCCTACGACCTAAGTGGATCTGCTGGTAAGGAGAAGCAAACACTAGCGGTCAGTGATATATTAATCCGCCGTTGGGTGAGAAGCACCTCCAAATGCAGAACAAGAGATATTATCAAGCTCATGATTTCTTGAAGCTATGCTCTTTATTTGAGCTCGAGTATGGCCTATGTATTTCAGTAAGGCAGATCACAGACTCAACTTCTCCTATAGAGGAGCAGAGCTAAGTCCTTCTTTCTATATCATTTATGTGAGCACAACTTATGTCTCATTGTGAAATTGTCTGCATTGCTCAAGCTTTGTCTTATAAATTATTGTTCAATGCATTAAAGTGGCCAAATTTAAATTGGGCATAAGTAGAGGTCTAAAATTGGCACAAACTACCCAATGAACATGGCTTTATTTCATTAAAGGAGTATACATACACAAAACATATGCATTAAATGATTTTATTTCTCATATCCATAGCAAATTTTATAAATGTCAGACCATACTACTCTTAAGCAGACTCAAACTTAACTTAAGAGTAAGGGGCTAGTAAGTATGTGATAATAGCTGGATAAAGTCATATAAACTCATACAAATGTTACCTCGTGAAAAAAATATTGATGTCACTCTTAAGCTGACACAACTCAAGAGTGGGGGCTAGCGAGTATAAATCATCAGAAAAACGTTTGAGTATTAATTGCTCAAAATGATCATAGAAATGTAAAGTTAATAAGATGACCCAGTTGTTAATTGTTTAACTACATTCTTTCCTTTCAAGCTAAAAGGAATTTGTCAACTTCCGACAAGGATCCATGTATTGTCAATTGACCGATTAGCCACTTGTCATTCAAAAAGTAGCAAGTGCAACGGTACAAGCTCGGCACCATATATTGTCAGCTGACCGATTAGCAACTTGTGACTCGAGAAGAAACCAAGTGCAACGGTACAAACTCGACATTATATTTGTAACACTAATTGCCGAGATTGTAATATATCATAAAGTCTCTAGGCACATTCTATAGCTAAATTATAAAGCATCCAGCTCAAGTTCAATCTCCAATTGAACTTAGACCTGTGGGGCTAGTTGTATGGGAATAATAATGACGCCACCTAAAGCGGTCTAATTCCCAATTACTTTAACAATAATATACCGGCCCAATACGAGTATGATCATTCCTCTATTAGGATTAACTCGTTATATGGCCCATAGGCCCTAAGCGGCTCCTTTACTCCGTTTAACCTAACAAGTCACCATTATAAATACCCAACTAAGGGTCAAGGTAAAGGGGATCTCTCTCCACTCTCTACAAACTACCCTACTTTCCCTACGATATTTATCCATCTTTGGAGTCGACTTCAGCGTCGGAGGCTCCGCCATGGGGACCCCACCCCATGTTTGGAGTTCATCTTGCAGACACATCTTACCTGCGAGGTTCAAGGACTATTATACATGACTGCCTTCAATATCAGGTACCCTCTTGTTCAATATCGAAACACTAGGGTTTGGAGAGACAAGTGAGAAAATGAATCATAATAGAGGGCTAACTCAATACTACCAGTAATAAATAAATCTCTTTAAAACTCTTAATCCTAAAACAACTTTCATTGTCATTTTAAATTAAATGTTCAGCATCAGCATCAGCATCAGCTTCTAGTTACTTTATTTTTTTCCTGTTTTGGGATCAAGCTCACCCTCTAACATCAAAATATGGTGCTTGTGACAAAAAAAAAGGGTTCCTTATGTGGCAAAATTATCTTGTCATGTTTGGGTTTCAAAAACATCCAATGCGAGGATGTGAGACTTTTGTGAATAAATTTTACATTAAGCATTTCATAAACAATAAACTCTTCAATCACGCATATACTACGTTTTAAATCACTTTGATCAAATTATTAGGACAGTGCATTGCGTGTGACAGAAGAGTATATTGTTTTCTACGACTTAATCAAATAGAACTAATACAAAACCAAGCATTAAATTTATCAAAGAGCGGCTGAGCTTTGAGAGACAAACAACAAAACCAAGATGTACAATAAATTGAATCAAATTTGAGAGAGAAAGAAGAAGTAAGTAATCAATCAGTATTCAGTTGTAGTAACTAGTAAGTTTAAAAGTAACAAGACAACAAAGGTAAGTGATTTACTAGCAGGGGACGAAAAAATAAAATGAAGATTCAAGCGCCAACACTTTTGTCATATTTAGCATCATCAAATTCAACTTCTCCAGCAAGTTCTTCAAGTGATTTACCCATGGGCTCTGGTATGAGGAAAGTGCAGAGCATACCAAGGAAGCTGATTACGCCAAGAACGATAAGCGACATCTTCTTGCCAATACCAGCTGGATAACCATCATGTCTCAAAGCCGGATCCATCTCCTGGGATGCGTAAACAAACCCCAAAGCTCCTACTATTGCCCCGGCCTTTCCTGATGCGGCTGATATTCCATGGCAAGTAGACCTGAGCCTAGCAGGAAATATCTCTGCAGGCACCACGTAGGTGGTGGCATTAGGACCGAAGTTGGTAAAGAAGAAGATAAGCCCATACATAATGATGAACCCAATACGATTCTCTTCCTTTTTCCAATGGTAGTAAGGAAGAGCAATTGCAAACATGAAAACAGACATAAAAAAGAATCCCATCATTTGGATCCACCATCGTCCAATTACATCTATGAATGCCACAGTGAACCAGTATCCAGGCACAGTTCCACATAGCGCGATCAGAGTTTGAGCTCTAGCTATTTTATAGACCTCCCTGATAGCATTCATATCATTTGCAGCTGGGATCCATCCAATGTTGCAGAAGATATCTTTTTGAAAAAGGCTCTGACTGTAAAAAGCAATGTCGAGTAAGAACCAGGTACTAGTGGTTCCTAAGAGGCGGGTGCCATATCGACGAGCAAATTCAGTTGAGAATAGACCAAATTGCTGCCTCTCACTTCTTGCCATTTCGTCAAACCTCTCTTCCTCTGCATCTAGCTGAACATTAAGGATTTTCGACATATCTTGAGCCGCCTGTACAGGGTTCCTGGCAACTAAGGCAGTGTACCTTGCAGTCTCAGGCATCTGCATACGCCAGTAGTAGGTCAAAGCTGCAGGGATAGCACCAAACATCAATACAAGACGCCATATGTAGTCTGATTCCGATGGAATAGAGGCCACAGGATTTACATTGTAGGGAGGAGGTCTCAACCAGCTCTCAAATGCTGCTGAAATTATGAGGGTGACTATCCCAGCTCCTAAAATACCCATGCCTTGCATTGCAAAGACAGCAGCTATAAAAGTCCCACGGGTGTTCTTGTTGGCATATTCAGACATTATGGTGGCCGAAAGAGGGTATTCTCCTCCAATGCCAAACCCAAGCCAGAAGCGAAAAAAGCAGAGAGTAGACAACACTCCTTTGGCGTCATTACCCCCAAAGGAGAGTCCTGAGGCGATGGAAGTGAAGATCATCAAAATCAATGTCATACCATACACCTTTTTTCGACCCATATTGTCTCCGAGCCAACCAAAGAAAAGCTGGCCACCCATGGTTCCAAAAAGCGCCAACCCATATACTGCAGCTGATACATTAATGGGCAAGGTTCCTGGGTTTTCTGCGCCGGGTTTGGTATAGTACAAGCGTCCGAGCAGCCTCTCCACCATGGATATACAAAACAAGTTATAGGCATTCGTGAAGAAGCCCATGCCAGAAATTGCAATGGCTTTAAAGTGGTACCATTGTGTTTTCGCCACATCCAGTGAATTAAGTACTTGCAAATGTCCTTTTGACATGATCAACAATCAGTTGTTTACTTCTGTTTTTTTTTCTTTGTGTTTTTAAGAGTCCACTATTTTGTTTTTGTTGATTCTACAACAAATCCGCCCTGAAAAGAATAGAAACTAAATTTGTATTAATGTTGTCTTGATTTTGAACATCAACTCATCAAGCACATAATTTTTGTAAAGTGGAAAAATTGTGTGAGGACAACGTGGAAGTAAGAAAATAAGCTGATCACGGTGCATAGTTTGGGATTGACGAGGCTTGTTTGGTTAATGCTATAGCTCTTCGAAGAAGCTTAGGGGGAAAACAACCAAAAATAACATAGAAATAATTAAGAGGCTAGATAAAGACTCCCTCTCCTCAAGTAACTTTTTACTTTGTAGATGTGCATGTAAATCTTTGTCCTCCTTAAAACATCTCTTTTGCATACAAAAATTCATTTTTGATCAATTTCTAGTTTGGAAAGCTATATTGAGTGGTAATTAAGTAGATAATTAATAGAAAAAAAATACATGTTTGAGAATAGACTTACATTATCATTGACATTAAACATGTTTGAGAATAGACTAACATTACCCATATTAGAAAGTGACATACCTGGTGAACAAGGAAAGATAAAACCCCATATTATATAAAGATCAATCAATAAATTTTATTTTGGATTATCCAACTTTACTATAATCTTTGCTTGTGAATCATCTCAAGTCCTTTGTGAATAGCCCCATTCCTAACATTTTATGAGCCCTAGACAAAGTGTGAAAACAGGATACCTACGTTATTACTGTTTTAAAATTTGAATACATTTTTAATAAAAGACAAAAGAAATTATTTCATTCAACCTAGTACAATAAAAATAGATCAACATAGTTTTCAAAAATATCAAAAGAAATCTCTTGTCTCGGAAAATCCACAATTGTGTTATAATCCTGACAATCATTAGAAAGGAAAAAAAAATTGTAGAGTATTTATAGTTTACTAGTAATTTTGTCATATATGCATTTTTTATTTTGTGTGGACCTCTTCATTTCACCTTAAAATAATAATACAACAAAGCCTACTTCCTAGATGATTTTCGGTCACTAACATGAATCTTCATATGAAATTATTTCCATGAAAAATGAAACAGTAAAAGTAAAAGAATAGAGTTTAAACAAAGAAAAAGCTAGAGAGAGTAAAGTGAGAGGAGTTGGACGAGATGAAACATAAAGAAGCAAAATACCAAATTGAGGTTCAAAAAGAAAATCACAAGATGGGCACCTTAAAATAATAATATTTAGTAAAAACAAGTTCAATTCAGTATAATAAGTTAAAGTCAGAAAAAATAAGTTAAATTTATCAAAAATAAATCCAGTTTAATAAAAAAAACGGATAAAATGTGATACACTACTCGAGCTATAATTTACCTTTTAGAAAGTTCCACAGACTTAATTTCATTGAAATAAGTTTTTAATTGTGGAGCATTCAAGTAATTAACAATTAATTCAATCATGATTTCACTACCTAAGTGGTGACATAAAAGCTAGAAGTGTAGAAAGCACTAATTTAGGTACTCTTCTTAGTGTTTCCTAGATATACATATACATATATACTTTACTATAGTTTACTTTGAGAGAGATGTTAGATGTCCCCGTCAAAACAAAGAGGGAGATGTTGAGTTAAGCATAAAGTTGAGCCCTAAGTTTTGGTGTTTTTCACCAATTGGGGACTCAAGTTTTTTTTTTCACCAATTGGGTACTCTGATTGATTTTCACCACAATTAAACCTTAACCCCCTAATTAAACCATAACCATTAACCACCCCTAATCAACTCTCTCCTCCCCTCACCCCTTTCTCTCTCTTCCCCACAAACACTCACCCACACAAATACCATCTGCCACAAAACAACCACCACCAGACACCTAGCTACAACCATCGGCCACCACTCCACCTCAACACCGACCAAGCTCCACCTCACTTCACCACTCCAGCAAACCCAACACCACCATCGTTAACCACCCCAAAACCCACCCTAAACCCCGTTGTTGGTTGTGTGGGCTTGACTGGAGGTCCAGCGAGATCTCAGGCGAGGGTGAGTGAGCATGAGTGTGGGTAGGGGTGAGAGGATGAGTGTGAGGATCGGATGAGGGAAAGGGTTGAGTCGTGTTTCTTTGGGCTTTGGGTGGTTGTGGTGGCGGACAAAGAAGGTGGTGGTGGTTGACTGCTAGTCGGATGAGGGGGTGGTGGTGGTTTGGGGTTTAATTTGGTAGAGGAGAGAGAAATTTATGGTTTGGGGTCTAATGACTAATGAGGGAATTAAACCAAAGGGATTAGCTATGATTACTGCCCAAATTGGTCTCAGTACCCAATTGGTGAAAAAAAAACTTGAGTCCCCAATTGGTGAAAAACACCAAAATTTGGGGCTCAACTTTATGCTTAACTCGGGAGATGTTAGATGTAGAAATAGTGAAATAGCATCCACTAAAACACTGAGTCACAACTCACCGGTAGATTGAAGAATGAAGATCCCAAGTATGAAGATGCAAATTCCAGATGTAGAACCCAATTGAAGGTAGAGACTCTAGATTTCAAGACCCAATTCCAAATTTTCTTCAATTTCAATTGAGAATTAAGATTTTAAGAATCGTGAGTATTTGATAATAGCCTAATAAGTAACAAGAAGGAGTTGAAAAGACATGCTAACACGTTCCCCCTTGAATATTTGGAATATCACATAATCGGTTTAACAAAGTTGTCCTAATTCATGCTGCCAAAAGACACAAAAAAATAAGGTTGTCCTAAACTCCTATTGCAACTTTAGTTCTTTACTATAAACGTTTTTATTTGCCTGCACGTCTACAAGACTACAACATACAGCTGCACTTCTGTTTTGAACAATCCAGCTACCAAAAATGTCGACAATTTTCGAAACAAGAGATGTAGCTAAGAAAATTAATAATAATAGATCAGTATCATTGTATCAACTTCCGCAAATTAATGTGTGGCACTGCCACCAAATTTCTTCACCATCATATGCAAACTTTTTTTTTACATCGGCGAAATTTATATTAATTAAAACCTAAAATACAATTTAGGAAGAGAGTACACAAACAATAAACAGTAATTAAAAGAAAATTAAGCTGAACTTTACTAGTTCTTAGAAACCATATGCAAACTTTTACCCAAAAGTGTTTAGAAATTTTAAAACCCTTACTGAAGGAAAAGATGAAATGAAAAGCACTGATGAGACCCATTCTAGTCTATATAGTAGAATAAATGTGATCAAAGTATTCTCTCCCTTGTGCAACTAAATGAATAACTTGACTAAATTTCCATCTATTTATTTTTTCACCCTCCCTGGCAAACCTTATCCTCCAAACATCTTTTATTTTGAGGGTTGTCAGTCTGAATAATCCCAAATTTTGATTGTTATTCTCATAAATTCAATACAATCTATGTCATATATTATTAGTTGCAACAGTTTGACTATTACCCCTCTATATTTATATATTTTACCTACTTTAATTGTGCGCGTTAACCAAAACACTTCTTTAATATTAAATATAAAATTATCACGATTAAATAAATAAAGTACTCATTGAGACGAATCAAATAAAACCCCACATTTTTCTTATATATTGAGAAAAATATAGTAGATTTTCTCTAATTGTGAACGGTGTTAATAAGTTATGTAAATACAGAGGGGGTATATCGTATACATGTTTCACTTTGACCATAGATTTAGGAGTTGGTAGTGGAGTATTGTGTAAAACTGTTAATATTTATGTTAATGAAGGAGAGAGAAAAGTTGTTTGGTGTAAGTGGTTCCATTTGTGGGTACTTTTTTTTCCATGTATAAAAGTGTCGCATTAATTAACGAACTACTAACAAGGCAAGTGTTGCAATAATTATGGAGCAGCGGAAGTATATATAAAAACAAATGTTGGTATATAAGATTTTTAAAGATATATATATCTCGGTGTATATTTACCAAGCTTAACTTGGCTCACTTGGTGTGGATTATTCTACCTCATGACCTCAAGGTTAACAGTACGAATTCCACCGCGTGAGGGGCACTTGGAGGAGGATTCTCCTTACCATTCCCCCTCCTTCCAAGTGCTTGGGCCTTTGGGTCGAGCCCTGTTTGAGGACAACCCATAGGTTATATATATACTAGCACTATATGCACGCGATGCGTGCGACTGTATATTAATATTAATAGTAACATCAAAAAGTGTTAAAAAACTAACTTATAATATTTATGGTGAATATTGATGAGCGTTATGGTTTTTTATTCGCATTGCTATGGTGTAAAGAGTAATGTTTTTTAGAAAGGACTATGTCGAAATAGGATATGTTATCTTGTACTTCCTCCGTTCTAAAATAAGTGAAACAATTCTCTCTTTTATGTGAGAGCTTTTTGAGAGAAGTGTTTTACTTATTTTAGAACGGAGGAAGTATTTGGTAGATAATTCAACAACTCTCCTTTTAAATGTTTTTTATTTATTTAAAAATACATATATTTTATAGGCGTATTTTATGAGTAGTGCTTCAATAAAAAAAATTATAAATTATTATTATCTTATGATGTATGTTTATCTCTTTAATTATTTATTATCCCAACTGATTGTGAACCCCAAAAAATAAAATAAAAAATGAATATTCTCTAAGTTTCTTAATTCTTTTATGGTTTGTTAATGCATATTATTTGAATTTGTTATTGCAACTGAGGGTTTAGATAGTAAGAATATTTGTAAATCTTTGCTTTTATAATTGTTTGAAAATTGATTTAGTCATCAGTTTATATTTTCAATTGTGATTTTCCTCTTTTTACACATTTTTATGTATTTCTTTTTGGTAATGTGAAACTTTCCTTATTACCCATATTTGTAAATGAGGAAAGAATTAAGAAAAACTTTTCTTTATTATTTTTTCTGAGATTAAGGGTATATAAGTCTTTTCAAGGGGGGACACCATAGCTCCACTATATATATATATATATATATATATATATATATATATATATATATATATATATATATATATATATATATATATATATATATATATATATATATATATATATATATATATATATATATATATATATATATAAACTTGGTCTCCACTCCTTTAGAAAAAAGCCTCCGAAATCCAATTATTAAACCCTATCAGATTTCGCAGAAAGCTCAAAAGGAAGTTACAACTTCAAGAACTGAATTTGAACTGAATTTCTCCAAGCTATTAGAGACCAAATTAGCAGGGTTGAACCTTCTACTTCAAAAATAGTTGAGGAAGAAACAGTCCAGAACAATACTGTTAGTGTCCTAGATTTAGGTGACAATACGGATCCAAACACTAGCCCCAAAACACCTGAATTAGCTAAACTTGTTTGGCAAAATACTGATCCTCTTGATATTATTCCAATAAGGTCTAATGAATCCCAAAATAGGTAGCCAGCCTAACACAATTGTTCAACCAAAATATAATGCCTCCTCTATCTACGAATGGAATATAGACGGCATGAGTGAACACCAAATCTTAAACCTCTTACAAAGAAATGACGATGGCATCAAATGCTTATACAACCCAATCGGTACGTCGGATAAAAAGGTTGCGAGAACTCTTAATTGCGGGCTTCTCGGCCGCCTAAAAGGGTGGTGGGATTTCTATCTTACCAAAGAACAGCAACTCGATATCTTAAATGCAATCCAGACAACTGAAGATGGGGTTCCCATTCTCAACCAAAATGGAGAACCAATCCAAGACTCGGTCTCAACCCTAATTTTTACCCTATCACTTCATTTCATTAGAGATTCCTCCCATCTAAGAGACAAAAACGCTGATCTTTTGTCTAATCTAAGATGCAAGAAGCTTAGTGATTTCCAGTGGTATAAAAATACCTTCCTAACTAGGGTTATGCTTAGAGAAGATTCTAACCAACCCTTTTGGAAAGAAAAATTTCTAGCAGGTCTTCCAACCATTTTAGGAGAAAAGGTTAGAAACAGAATCCGTGAGGATTTTGGAGAACATATCATCCCTTATGATAGGCTAACCTACGGTGAGTTAGTAAGTCTAACCTCTAAACAAGGCCTTCAAATATGTCAAGACTTAAAGCTTCAAAAACACCTAAAGAGGGAGTTAAAAGAGACTAAAAAGGAATTAGGTTCCTTCTGCCAGCAATTTGATATCTCTTCCCCTCAGCCAAGCACTTGTAAAGGGAACTGTAGCAAAACAACCCATTACCAAAAACCCTATAAAGCACGAAGGTTCTATAAGAAGGTTGAGAAAGTCTTCCATAAAAAACCTTTTGAGCAACGAAAATGGAAGCCCCATAGGAAACACCAACAGACCACCACAAAACCCGACTTAAAAAACATAACTTGTTTTAAGTGTGGCAAAAAGGTCATACGGCTAAATTTTGTAGAATGTCTAATAAAATCCAAAACCTTAACCTAGATGATGAAACTCTAGGAAGAATTTCAGCTCTTTTAATAGAGTCTTCTGATGAGGAAACCGAATCTTATGATCAGCTGAGAATTATGGCCCTCAGGATGACGATATAGATTCTTCATCTTCAACTAATGATGAGGATTGTACCCTAAACGTTCTCACCAAAGAACAAAACCTCATCTTAGATGTTATTCGGGATATTAACAATCCCGATTTACAAAACCGTATCTTGAGCGTCTTCGTAAATCCCTGGAAGAAAGTCCTAAAGAAAAGGACCCTAACCTCCCTCAATCAAGCACTGAACCATACAACCTCACTTCTATTTTAGAAAAAAGAAGTTCTAGAAAAAAGCCAGAAAGAACCATACAGGACCTCCAGGCTGAAGTTAAAACCATAAAAGCCGACATAAAAGACCTTAAAACTAAGCAGCAGCATGACTCTGCCATCATTCAGCTTCTAACTTCTCATATGGTCTCAGATATCCCTAGTGAGAGTGATCCTGACGATATCCCGGATGAAGGACAAAGCCCAAAAGTCCCAGATGATTTCCTTTTTGTTTAAAAGAAATCAGTTCTAGAAAGTATTACATAAAAATCACACTTGAGTTCTCTAGTGACTTCAAAATCAATACTATAGCTTTGTTCGATACCGGAGCAGATTTAAATTGCATTAAATCCAGTCTCGTCCCAAAAAGCTTTCACCAAAAAACTTTGGAAAAACTTAGCTCTGCTAATAACACCCAAATGCATATAGAGGGAAAAACAGATGCCAACATATTAAATCAAGGTCTCTCTCTAAAAAGCCATTTTGTCCTCGTTACCAATATGCACCATTCAGTAATTTTGGGAACACCTTTCATAAATATAATAACCCCTTACAATGTCAATTATGATGGAATATCCTTCAAAACCAAAGATAAAAAGCTTGATTTCCTTTTCTTAGAAAAGCCCAAGACCAGAAATCTCAACATTATAAAGGCTAGCTCCATTTATAATAATGAGATAAATTCTCTTATCAATCGAAAACAAAGTGACGTACATGATCTAAAACAGAAAATCCATTTACAAAAAATTGAGGCACAATTACAAGATAGTGTTCTAAAAACTCAGATAGTTGACTTCTAAAGCCTCCTCGAAAGTGAAGATTGCTCTGAGCTACCCAATGCCTTCTAGAATAGAAAGCAACACATGGTCGACTTACCTTATGAGCCTGATTTTGATGAAAAGAATATCCCTACCAAAGCCCGGTCAACCCAGATGAATGCCGACTTAGAACGCCATTGTCGAGAAGAAATTAGATTCCTCGAAAGCAAAGGCTTTATTTCCAAATCCCGTTCCCCTTGGAGCTGTGCTGCGTTTTACGTCAACAAAGCTTCTGAGATTGAACGTGGCACGCCTAGGCTAGTTATAAATTACAAACCTCTAAACCCTTCGTTGGATCCGTTATCCAATACCCAATAAAAAAGATCTGATGCAAAAATTACACCATGCCTTTATCTTCTCAAAATTTGATATGAAATCCGGATTTTGGCAAATACAGATCAAGCCACAACATCGTTATAAAACAGCCTTTACTGTTCCTTTTAGCCAATATGAATGGAATGTTATGCCGTTCGGTCTTAAAAATGCGCCCTATGAGTATCAAAGGATAATTGAACGATATCTTCAATCCATATTCTGACTTTTGCATTGTTTACATTGATGACGTGCTAGTTTACTCAAGCACGATTGATCAGCACTTTAAAAACCTTAAGACTTTTTCCTATCTAATTAAGAAAAATGGTCTTGTTATTTCGGCAAAAAAGATTTCTTTATTTCAAATTGAGATAAGATTCCTCGGTCAAATTGTGTCTTGTGGTACTATCACCCCTATTGATAGGTCTGTCCAATTCACTAGCAAATTTCCTGATAAAATGTTAGATAAAACACAAATACAGAGGTTTCTTGGTAGTTTAAATTATGCCTTAGATTTTTATCCCAATCTTTGTAGAATTGCAAAACCTCTCCATGATAGACTAAAGAAAAACCCACCGCCTTGTCTGATCTCCATACCCAGACTGTTAAAACGATAAAAACTCGTGTCTTAGAAATCCCATGCCCTAGTTTAGCAAACCTTGACCTGCCTAAAATTGTTGAGACAGATGCCAGTGACAAGGGTTACGGAGGTATCTTAAAACAGGTCGACAATGGTAAAGATTACATTATCAGAATCGCCTCAGAGTACTGGAATGACACCCACTTAAAATACTCTTTTATAAAACAAAAGGTTTTATCAATCTTTCTCTGTATTACGATTTTCCAGTCTGATTTATTTAAAAAATTTCATAAAAAAGATGCTCAAAAGGTTAAACAAAACTTTACTAAATGGCAAGAACTTTTATCTACCTTTGATTTTGACATTAAGTTTATCCGAGGAGAAAACAACTCTCTTCCTGATTACCTAATTTTTGCAGGGACTTTTACAACAACTTCCAAGATGAGAAGCCCAAAGACTTCTAAATGGAAACAACTCCCTAAATACCACCTTCAAAGATTTCCCAAATTACTCCACAATATACCTTCCACCTCGAGAAATAATTCCCACTTCATACCTTCACCCCATATCCATTTATCCACTCGCAATATCCATTCAAAAAAGCACTTACCCTTTCCCAAGAAACTTTGGAAAAACATTAACCGTCTACCAACCGAAATACAGCTAATAATTCTCAACAAAGCCAAATTAGCAAAATTCAATCAAAATTTTACTGAATTCCTCACAAAACACGCTATTTTTCGCTGCTATCTTTGGCATTTTTGGGGTCTATCAGGTTTCTTCGGTAAAGGATTTTTCCTCTATCCTAATGATCTTCAAAAGAGTAATCCTTACTTCCTCACATGGCGATATGGGTTGGTAAGAAAGTTCTATGATGTGCCAATTCCACAGGCTCCTATTTTCCAAGAATTCACAAAATTCCAACAATATATCTTTTCTACTATACACTCCTTCAGATGGCATGAATGGACTTATGTTGAAGCTATTTGTGCTAATATTGAAATGAGTAATGGGAAAATAAGACCAGCCCATTACTTAATTTTCATAAATATCCAAGCTTGTATCCCTCGCCTTATTCCTTCACAAAAGAACCCCGCCCAAGCCAGAGCTCAAGGGCTTGTTTGCATTTCAGAAAATTTGACACATCTTATCAATCATCATCAAAACCACCATTCGTTTCCAATTACCATTATTCATTATGGCAATACAACTGTTGTTTTCCCCCACTCCTTCAACAAATACTTTCTTACGGGCATACAACATTCAGATGCTCCCTCTCAATATTTATCTGATATTTACAGAGGAAAATATTTATCTGATGAAGGCAAGATTCATTTTGCTTAAATATCTTCCCACCATACATCTCAAAAAGATCCATGGGTCTGTGACGATGGAGAAGATACTGGTTTCCATGCTGGTTTCCAGACTTAAAAAAAAAAATACTTTCACTATCTTCTATCAGCAATAGGTATCACTATCGTCTATCAGCAACAGGTACATCAGTCATCACCACAACAACGGGCAAATTTCTGCATCAACAGCAACAGTCAACAGTGTAAAACAGTACTATTCATCAGCAGTAAAAAGCATCAAAAGACAAAAACTTTGAACAGTATAAAGCAGAAGACAAATTGTTCATCTACAGCTCTCCAACATGACAACATTACTCTTCCCTGCCTATATATTGAGGCTCCTCCTTCAGTTCAAGGCAGAGCAGAACACAACAACACAAGCTCCTCCAAAAATCTCTCTCTCTCTCTCTCTCTCTTTCTCTCACAAAAAATTGTAACACTCTTTAAGTATCAAGTTTCATACAAGACTCTTTGTAAGTCTTTTCTGTAAAACCATGGCCGGTTCAACCACCTTACTTTACTTTGCTTACATGTTTACATGTTTTAAGTTTTAAGTTTTTCTGTTTAAAATCCCCATATCCTTGGCATATATATATATATATACATGATCTTTTTTTGAAAAGGAAAGAAAACTAGGCTACACCCTAATACTAGGATAACCTAACTCATCCTTTCGGATGATAAGAGGAAGACCCGGGGGGAGATCTTAGGAAGAGAGCCATAGGTGTTGAAGATTTTTGCCCTAGTTCGCTAGCAAATCCGCGGCCTGATTAGCTTCCCTATAGCAATGTTGCTCCGATGAAGCAGTCATCTTCTTATATTTTGGACAAGTTGCTCTGGAAGGCAGTTCTTTAGTGCTTGGATATCCCATGTTTTATTAGGAAGTATAAAATCCTTAACCTTTTGTTCAGGGCTCGAACAAGTAGGAATAATTATTTCTAATAACGGATAGGGAAGGATCCAATTATCTTTCCAGAAAAGAATGGATTTTCCATTCCCTACTTTCCATTGAAGACCTTTTACAAAGATTGATCTCAACTTCATTAAATTGTTCCATTGCCAAGATCCTGATTGTGAAGGGGAATAATCAAATAAAGATTTGGATTTAAGGTTATTTTTTCTTAACTAATTGAACCCATTGATTGTTGGGTTCAATAGTATTTTCCAAAGTAGTTTCATTTGCATCGCTTTATTATTTACTTCGGCTTTGCGAAGACCTAGACCACCTAAAAAATTTGGTTTACAAATCTTATCCCACCCAATTAAATTGAGCGTTTTTGCTTCTGGATCCCGATTCCAAAAGAAATTACGGCATATCTTATCTAAATTCGAAAGAGTACTATTTGGAAGCGTGAAACTTTGCATTTGATGATTCGGTTTTGTGGCAAGACATGACTTTATTAGAGTTGTTCTACCTGCATGCGATATAGAGTTTGCCTTCCATTTAGACAATTGGATATTAGTGTTCGAGATGATTTTCCCAAACGTGTTAGAGTTAACTCGCTTGTCAATTATAGGGCAACCCAAATATGAATCTAACGACGAACCATTTTCCATTGCCAAAATATATTTAAAATCAGATATTTGTTGGATCGACACATTACTTGTACATTGAAAATAAAGCTGATTTATGGTAATTGACCAATTGACCTAACATGGAACAATATTTATTCAAGACACTTTTTATAATTTGACAAGACGGGGTATTTCCTTTTGCAAAAATCATTGTGTCATCTGCAAATGTAAGAAAGGGGATTCTCATTCTAGAGTGCCCCGGACTTACTCCTAATGCTTGTTCTCTACCTGGTCCCACAAACTGGAGTTGTCTAGCTAGTAGCTTCGTGCACAAAATAAATAAGTATGGGGATAGCGGATCTCTCTGTCTTGTGCCTCGGGAAGGAAAAAATTAATCTGAGGGGATACCATTTACTAGCACTGAGAAAGATATAGTGGAAATACATTCTCGAATCCAAGAAATCCATTGTTGACAGAAGCCTAGTTTTTCTAAGGTTGTAAACATATACCCCCATTCTAGTCTGTCATATTCTTTTTCCATATCCAATTTTATTGCAATCCATCCTGAAGAACCCGTCTTTTTTTTAAATATGAAAAACTTCATGTGCCATTAGAATATTGTCTTGATTTAGGCGTTCTGGAACAAATGCTCCCTGAAGGGGGTGGACAATTTTCCCTAGTACATTTTAAGCCTATTTACTAGTATTTTTGATATTATTTTATACATTGTCGAGCACAGGCTTATTGGTCGAAAATGGTTTGCTGCGATAGGATTTTCATTTTTTGGGATTAAAGTTATGAATGTATGATTTACTTCCTTCAATAATTTTCCATAATGGAAAAAAGCTTTTACGGATCTTATTACTGATTTCCCCACAATCCCCCAATATGTTTGGTAGAACAGAGGGGGTATCCATCAGGTCCCGGAGACTTGTCTAGGTCTAACTGAAAAACCGCTTCATATATTTCTTGATCTGAGACATGTGAACATAATTCTGCATTCTCTAATGGGGTTATGATTGAGTCTAGAAGTTGGAAATCTGTCGTTGAATTAAATCCACTTGTTGAATCCGAATTGAATCTATCTTTAAAATCATTTTCCACAAGTTTACTTATAATATCTGGATTTTGTGAGCTAGAGTTTTTACTTGTTGTATAGGTTTTATCATGTTTCTATTTTTCCGTAATGAAGCTGCTCTAAGGAAGAAATTGTTTTTGGATCTCCCAATTTTAGGTATTTTATCTTACTCCTTTGTTGCCAGTATGCAGTGGAGAAAGTAAGAAGCTTGTTACATTTTCTTAATAAATTAATATATTTATTAATTGTAGCTGGGGTTGCGCTATTACTTATAATAAGAGGATGGATTATGCTAAGTTGAGCATATGTTCTACGTATTTGGCCCGAAACATTACCAAACTTAGTCTGACTCCATTCCTTGGATATTATCTCAGATAACCCTGACTTATAGGCTTTTTTCCAATATAACCCTGACTTTGGCAGCCCTGTCTCCGATAACCCTGAACTTGGTTTTTCTCATTAAACTGGACGGAATTTGTAACGCCGTTAACTAGGTTTGACTTTTGCTAAATTCATCTCTTTCTCTCTCTTGTTCTTCATCTCTTCATCAATTTTTCCCAAACTCATAACAAAATCCAGATTTTTCCCAAACCCATTTACCCAAAATCATAACAAAATCCATATTTCCTCCAATGGGTGTTCTTAGAAAAAAAAATTGTGTTATTGAACACCCCTGTCCTGTTCTTCATCTTTAGTCACATATCTTCATCTATCAAACCCAGAAATTTGCTGTTTCTGAGCAAACTTTGTCAGAAAATTTTTCCCTTGATTCTATGTTTACTGTTCTCACAAAACTTACAAACTTGAAAAAACTGTCACTTGTTTCATTGGGTATTTGGAGAAATCTACCCTCAAAAGTTAGCAGATTTCAATCACTTGAAATGTTTAATATTAGCTCAAATTTCATATATGGCGAAATCCCATCTGAAAATTCCTCCTTAAAAAACTTAAAAAGTCTTGTTTTTGCTGATAATTTGATGAATGGAAGTGTTCCTGATTTAAGTAACTTACAAGCTCTACAAGAACTAGACTTAAGCAACAACCAATTGGGCCAAAAGTTTCCTTCACTTGGAAGCAATATAGTGAGCATTATATTGAGAAACAACTCTTTAAGGTCTCAAATTCCTTCCCAAATGAAGAACTTCAATCAACTTTAAAGATTTGATGCATCTTCAAACAACCTTGTTGGACCACTCCCACCTTTCCTTTTATCTCTTTCTTCACTATGGTACCTAAATTTGGCTGAAAACCAACTCACTGGTGAGCTTCCTAAGTGCACAAGCTGTGCAAAGAGGCTGTGGTTCGTTGATATATCTCGAAACTTGCTCGTTGGAAAGCTTCCGAGCTGCATTGGTACGGTTCCACCTCCTGTTCTGGGCAAGTCGCAGCGGCAAGTCGCCGGAGAAGAAGAAGAAGAAAGGGTTCGACCTCCATTCTCTCTTCGACCTCCATTCTCTCTTCGACCTCCATTCTTCCACCATAGCCGACACCCATTGCACTACCCCATTTTTGCCTTTTCTCTTCTCTAATTTCTCATTTCTTGAATTTGATTTTGTGGCTTTTTGTTTTGTGATTTCTTGGATTTCTTGAATTTGTGGCGTAATTAAATGATTTCTTGAATTTGATTTTGTGGCTTTTTCTTTTGTTTTGTTATGTTTTGGATTAAAGTTTTGATTTGGAGAATTGATTGAGAAAAAAAAAGAGAATGATGGGCTTGAGAAGAGATGAAGAACAAGAGAGAGAAAAGATGAAGAACAAGAGAGAGAAAGAGATGAATTTAGCAAAAGTCAAACAAAATTAGAGAGTACTTAACGTCGTCTCTAATTCCGTCCAATTTAATGACAAAAACCAAGTTCAGGGTTATCGGAGACAGGGCTGTCAAAGTCGGGGTTATATTAGAAAAAGACCTATATGACAGGGTTACCTGAGATAATATCTCTTGCTTTTTTCTTGAGCATTTTACATTTTTGAGTAAAACAATACATATTAAACCCTTCTAATCTTTGGTTCCAGATTTTAGCTACTTCAATGGAGAAATCCTTTCAAAAAGTCCATTGCTTTTCAAATCTAAAGGGTGTCGCTTTTTTCAAATCCGAATTCCCAATGAAAGACAATTGAATTTGGCAGTGATCTGATGTAGTAATTAAATACATGATGATTTATATGCGCTGAAGGAAATTGCTCTATAAAATTTGGGGACACTACCACTCTGTCTAGTCTCTCCCAAATATTATTTTCCCCACAAATTTTCTTCCTCCAAGTGAAAATCTGGCCTGAAAATGGTAAATCAATTACATTGTAATTAGACTTTATGTAGTCCAATCTCTTGAATCTTGATAGTGAAGGAGCCGCTCCCCCTATTTTTTCTTGTGATGAACCAATTTCATTAAATTCGTCAATTAGAACAAACATAGATGTTATAGTCCTTGTAGATTGCAACAACTCATTCCAAAATTGTTCTTTATCCCCGTAATTAGGCGGGGTGTAAATGAAAATAACTATAAAAGAAGTATTAACATTTAGCAATTGAATTTCACAAGCAATAAATCGATTGGCTTTGAAAATAACTTTTAGATTGAAAGGGTTTACAACATTTTCTTTCCAAAATAGCCAAATACCTCTGGAGAGGCGGCCAAAAGTTGGAATGAAATCAAAATAACTAAACCCACATTTGTTAACTAATTCTTGAGAAGGGGGATACATGTTTTATTTCACATAGTGCCATAATACTAATAAGATTGGCAAGACAAAAATCCCGGACTTCAATCAATGCATACTTTCTCATTACTCCCCTTATATTCCAAAAGCCAGTTGTCATTTTACCATAGTTGTAGAGATTAGTTTCTAGCCCTCTTAAGAGAGGTTGATGCTGAATCTTCTTCATCATTGTCTTTCCCCTTTCTCTTTGAGGCATCCGAAGGGAGAAAGTGTTTGAGTCCCCTGGCTGCTCAACCTCAAGGCCTTCAATTTGTTTCAGGATTGAGTCATCGGAATGAAGGGAGTGGAAAGGGCTTGCCGGGAGATTTGAATGACTGAAACTGATGCTAGAATTGTCCAGTAGGATTGGACCTTTCTCAGGGTCATTTTTCCACATTTCTTTTTCCAGCAAGTCTAGCTGGTCCTCTATAAAATCAGTGCTCTTATCTATAATTACAGCTGGAGAGACTTGGGATCATTGTTGCCACAGAATATTGGCATAGAGGGAGCAGCAGCAGGTAACCCCACTTCCCCTTCTAGATGATTACTCAAATTGGCAGGGGTAAGAGCTAGAGAAATGTCAGTAGGACTCACATCATGAGAGGGGACAAAAGAGACACTAGTATTGGCCACACGAAGTGACCTCTTACCTTTTGCATTTGGTGGGACTGATATCCAGCCTTCCAGAGATTCTTTTTGAATTGAATTAACTTTGCATTTCAGGGACTTTTTGAGGACCCTTCTCCCTGGCTGAGGGAGGAGGAGGAGGAGATTGCACATTCTTTCTTTTCTCATTGCCATCAGCATGGGCAGAAGTTTTTGTCCTCTGTTTAGGCTTAGCATGTACTACATAAGCTGACTGAGTTGTAGTAGCATGCGTTTCTG
Organism: Beta corolliflora; assembly: GCA_947648045.1. Taxonomy (NCBI): domain Eukaryota; kingdom Viridiplantae; phylum Streptophyta; class Magnoliopsida; order Caryophyllales; family Amaranthaceae; genus Beta; species Beta corolliflora. The sequence continues at coordinate 114,874 of CANSZD010000902.1, forward strand.
GCCTATAACAGGGGGCAGGTTTCTCTCCTGCCATAACTAAATAAGATGGAGCTTTTTGCAACATAATTTTAACTTCCTTAGGGGGAGAGTGCAAAAGGGGACATGTATCAATGGTATGAGAAGCATCCCCACAAAAAGCACAACCTTCAGAGAAGTCTTCAAACCAAATAAGATACCCTAATGTTTTACCACCTTTTCTAACAATTTCAGCATAAGTTTTGAGTGGTTCAAGTATGTTAACAGAAATACATGCTCGTGCAAATCGAATTTTATTTCTCAAAAGTGATCTTAGATCCAATCTTATGAACTTTCCAATGTTGTTCATTTCAACCAAACTAGCAACAGATTGAGCATTCAAAGGCTCAGCTGGGAACCGCGGAATACGGTTCCACATATCAACACTCTGAATTTCTTCAGAGAAGGGATCAAAAAATGGTCTCCATGGTTGCAAGACCAAAAGCTCCCCTTGTACATGCCAAGGGCGCTCGTCCCAAACCAGACCTCTATCGGCAGCATTGGCAAATCGCAAGAGGATCCATTGATTACCCAATTCTAGGTATTCAACATCACCCCTAACCATTTTTGAGTCTACCTTGGTGCGAGGAATTATTGTGCGCAAATCCAGAGGTTCACCAAGCATCTTACCAAATAGGCAGGTGTTAGAGAGCTCCTCAATATCCAATTGGACTTGAGGGAGTTCGTCTAGAGAGGGCTGGCTTCTAAAGTTCTTTTCAGGGGACAGGGGTGTGTGAGTCACTCAAAGGGGGAATTGGGGAGGGAGCATTCATTTGGGGGGTTTCAGAGGGAATGTTCACATTAACAGCGGGGGACTCATTAGTAGAGGGTTCCATAGTAGTACCCTGAACTACAGCTTCCTTAAATGTTTTCTTATCGCTAGTTGGGAGACACACGAAAATTTCTTAATCTACTACTAGCACTCAAGAAGTTTATGAAAGACTTAGAGAGGTTTGTGTTTGAAAGACTTACCTCAATTTCCTTTAAATAAGGTGGTGTATTCATTGACTTGGGGGCATACCTCTTTGATGTCGTTGAATTTTTCTGAGTCTTGAAATATTCTCTTGAACTTGAATCCTTGAAAATCGAACCTTTGAAATTAGAAGAGTCACGAGTAGCAATGAATTGGAAAGCAGCACCTTCACTTTTGCTCTTCAGAAGCATCGGCTTCTCCACCGGAGACCTCAATTGGGGAAGAAATTTGGTTTGAGGAAAGAGGGGGAACTTAGTAGACCCTAGATCTTGAAGAGTAGCCTTTCGATGTCTATATAGGAACCAATGAAAGTATCTGAAAGAATTTTTGAAGTACCAAATAGTTTTGTCTTCTTTTTTGTTGGCCTGGCGTGGATTTTGAAAATTGACCGGCCTTCGAGTATTTCGACTATTATCCGCTGGATAATAGTTTGAGGTTTCGCAGATTTGGCTTGTCCCTAGGTGCTTTTTCTCTATTTTATTTTGGAATTCTTGGCTTTGTATGGTGGGTTATGAGAAAGCATTGAAAAATATAATCCATAAGAGTATTAGGTTGAAGAGGAGCTTTGATTTGACAGCAATGGAGTCTTTAACTCTAGGGTTTTTCTAGGGGCTTAGGGGCTAGTGTTTTTGGTTTTCTTTTCTCTCTTTCTCTCTCTCGTTTTCTCTCTCATCTTTTTTTCTTATGCTATTTTGTGTATATTTACATGATTGAATATATGGACTATGAGTTTATATTGTTCTCTTCGTCATACAAGTTATGTGGATACTCTAGGGGTGTAATGTAGTTATGTAGACAACTTGCGAGCTACTCGAAATCGACTTGCGAGCTGGGCTACTCCCTACTCGACTCGAAAAGCTCGCGAGAAATTCTAAAATAAATGTATATATATTACTTGTAATTTCAATAAATAATTCTCAAACTTTTTCAAAGAATTTAATCCATGAGATAGAATTAATACTTACATCGAAAATATTTTCATGGTGGACCTAAGTCACATTTCGTCTTTAGGAGATGGTTATTTTTCAAAGAAGAAAGCAATATGATTCCAGAAAATGCAATATTACACCATAAAAATGCTCAAGAGTAGGTGTTAATGAGTCAACCCCGGTCGTGAACTATTCATGCTCGACTCGATCAAAACTCGGTCAAAATCCAGCTCGAGTCGAGCTCGAGATTTTAACAAGCCCAGCCTTAGCCTTGGCACGCTTGAAAACTCATGAACAATCTGGAAAAATCATTTAAAAATATATTTTATGAAAATATTAAATATCCCACATCGGTTTATAGTGTAAACAATAACCTGTTTTCTCTATAAAATAAAACTACTCTATCTATACTTATTGTTTGAATTTGATTTGTCCACATTGGTTGGAACAATAAAAGTTTAAGCCTATATTCTTTATAAATGAAACAAAAACTATTTGTTGAGTTTCTTCATAGGATGGGAAAAAAGCCTCTTGTTTTCTATAGAAATTACTTCACAAAGTCCTATATTTAGAGCTATCAAATAGGTCGTGTCGTGTCTATTTTGTATTCATTTTATTTACTAATCGTGTCAAAAAGCCTCGAATCAACCCGACCCATACAACTAATCGTGTCAAAACCCCTTGACACTAACCCGATCCATTCAATTAAGCGGTTACCGGTATCAACACATTTAACCTATTTACTCAAAACCTCTAAAACCCTTCAAAAAAATCTCTAAAAAAATTAACAAAAATTCATCGATCTATGTTTATTTATGTCCAATATTCATCGATCTATGTTTATTTAGGTAATAACTTACTTCCTCTGTTTTTTATCATTCTCACTTTCTTGTGCGCGTCTCCCAATACACCTCTTTGTACTTAAATATCTTTCATTCTATATTAGTAAAAATTATAATGATTAAATATTAATAATATACAAATTGAGACGAATCAAACAAGACCCCACATGACTATATTTTTTCCTTATAAATTGAGAAAAATTGAGAAGATTATCTCTAAGCATGAATAGTGTCAAGATTCCAAGTGAGAAAGATAAAAAAAAAACAGAGGGAGTACTAGTGTATTTGAAAGATTCAAAGAATTCATTAATGTTTTGCCAACTTATACCCTAAATGGTGCTTAAATGTTAAATTTTCCTATATGTTTGAATTGATCGTGTAAAGTCGTGTCAGTTTCGGGTTGAAAATCTCAACACTAACTCAACCCATTCATTAAACGATACGTGTTGCCCTGTTTATATAAACGTGTCGAAAATGCTGACACTAACCCATTTTTTTCGTATCTGATTCGTGTCGTGTCGTGTTAACTTTTGATATCTCTAGGTACATCGGTTGGACAATGAACACAAACTTTTTTCTCTATAAAAGGCTACTCCAAATACCTAACTCATGGTACATGCTGGATTAACTCGAGCTTGATTCGAGTTTCAAGTTCGAGCTCGAGTTCAAGTCGAGCTTGACTTTGAGTTTTGAGTTCAAGTCGGGATTAGTCGAACTCGAGTTCAACTTGCACCATTTGCACCTCTAGGATTTGCGCTGCAAATTAAAAATGCATTGTCATCAAAGACCATGGTTAGGTATTCAATCTATATATACATTACACACACACACACACACATATATATATATATATATATATATATATATATATATATATATATATATATATATATATATATATATGTATAACCCAACGCAAAAAAAACATGTTATGTTACCACATGTACTCTTCCCTCGCCCAAACAATCAAATGAGACATATCTATACTAATATATTAAAAAAGCGTTCTTAAGCAAGTCTACGCGCGACGTGGCACTCTTCCTTTAGTTGTTTCATTCCAAGTCATCATTATGCACATTATAAAAAATTAGAAACATGCTTCATATAAGATTCGACCACGTGACCTCAAGTTAATATACTAAAGTTCTAACCAATAAGCTATGCAACATTAGATGATTTTTTTATCTTGAAAATGTTAATAACCCGAGGCATCGCTCGGGACTAAAAACTAGTTAAACGATAAAAATGTGTGTTTTATGACTCGAACCCATAACTTCTCATTTAAAATACAAATGAACTAAACTACTCTATGATCTCATGTCGGTCTTTGTGGGAAATTTTTTTATTTAAAAACAAGATAATAATTCTATTTTAAAAACAATTAAATACAAATGTATATATTAATACTCATTAAGCTAATGCTAATAATATCATGTCCTACCTTTCAGTACTCTTATATTAAAAAAATAGTTCTTCGAATTTTATAGCCTCCGTAATTACACTACTACACCATTTAATTACATTGATTATATTCTTACACATTAACCTACATTTCAAAAACAAGATTGTATCATATTCTTTTTAAGTAATTATATATTTATATATATGGACTCTCTTGAACCGATGGTTATATTGATGAATAATTCATATTATAATTTACTATATAGAAAATTTAAAAGGAACTGAAAGATCATTTCCAGAGAATAATCCAATGCCTGTAATTCTTTTTTCCCACTTCTCTCAAATGTTTGACTTAAGACTTTAAATTCACATTTGTAAATGATATGAGCCATCACTCAAGCCAACAACTAGTTGGTGTTGTAAATCTTTATTCTGTCAGGGTAAACTAGTTTTTGATGCCATCAATTGGTGTTCAAATTCTTATTGTCATCAAACTCTATTTTTTAAAAAATATAGTGACATGACATACTTAGGTGGCGCTTTCTATGCTCTGAGCTCTCAGTGCTCTCGAAAAGATAAGATTAGATTGTTTTAAAGCTTCGTCGTACATCTAAGAAATTTCTTCAACAAATAAAGTTGAAAAGATATGTGGCGAAGGGCCAACATGTTTATAAACATCAAAACAACTAAATGAACAGGAGTTCTAATGGATGACCAAATTGTGCATCCAATTGACATGTTGTTGATCTAAAAAAGCATGAACTTTTTTTTAGCAAATTCTCTAGGTAAAAAGAACATGTAATTCAAAATCAAAGAACATGCTTAATATTCATTCTTAAAAAAACATAGATCATAATGAAGAGAACATATATACTAAAAGAACATACAATTTAGAATAAAAGAACATATTTTTCACATTTTAATTTAAGAAAATATTACCAATGAATTTGAAATTAAAAACTAATGTCATGTTATAATTAAACTAACATCATGTTCTTATTATATCAACCTTTTAAATTAAAAACATACCTATTTTCAATTGTACTTATTTTTTTTGTTAAACATCTTTATGTTCTTTTTCATATTGAGTCATAATCTTTACTCGTTTTTGTATGTACAGAGAGGTAAGTTAATCGGTTTTTTCACCAAGTACCCCCGAGTTTTCAGAAAATTCACCAACTACCCTCACATTTTTCAAAATTCACCAGGTACCCCCGAATTTCATGATAATACATCAGAATATCCTTAATGACTAACGGCGGTTAACTCCGTTAATCATTAACCCTGATTTTTTTAAACCCTAATTAATCTATCTTTCTCTAATCCCTAACCGTAACCCCACCACCTGACTCACCCCATCCTAATGCATGGAGGGGGAGAGATGACGGCAAGCAGCAACCTCATCAACCCAACGACGTGAGCGGGAGGGGGACGATGATGACGCTGCGTGCTCGCAAAGAGGGTCGCAAAGAGGACAAAGCAAAGACGACAAAGGGGGAGAGGGAAGGGGGAAAGGGGATGCAAGGGTGGGGTAGTGGGAGGTGGTGCGACTTGGGTGGTTAGGGTATTAAAATGGGGTAGGGTCAGGTGTGGGTTAGGGCATTAGGGTTAGGGAGAGAGATAGGTTAAGTAAGGTTTTTTTAAAAATTAGGGTTAATAACTAACAAAGTTAACCGACATTAGTCACTAAGGGCATTTTGATGTATCATCATGAAACTCAAAGATACCTGGTGAATTTTGAAAAATGCGAGGTACCTCGTGAATTTTCTGAAAATTCGATGGTACTTGGTGAAAAAACCATAATTTAATTTATGTTCTTTTTCGTATAGCATCATGTTCAAAAGAACATAGGTCGTAATAAAAAGAACATTAAATAAAAAGAATATCCAATTTATACTCCAAGAACCGAGTGCACGATGAGCACTGCACACTTGGATGCACCTTCTTCTAAATTGCGATCACAATGGCTATGTACTCCCCCTCCCAACTTCATCATATGATAAGGCATTTACCTTTGCGCTATTATCTACTTCCTCTGTTTTTTTAGTTGCAACAATTTTCATTTATAGGTGTTTTTTTTTATGCAACATTTCCTTTATAGGTAAAGGTTTTGGGGCAATTTGACTATTCTATCCTCAATTTACCTACCCCGCATGCAAAAAGTATGGGCACTTGGGTCAAATCTTACTCTCTCTCCTCTTTCCTTAATATTTATGCAAAAAGGTATTTGTTGCAACTAATAAAAACAGAGGTAGTATAATATACTACATGTTACGAAGTATACATAATGTCTACCATGCCTTATGAAGAAACTCGAATATCATATCATCGTTTCAAACTTATCAAGCTTCTTCACTCTTTGCATGGATCTGATAAGCAATGTCAGGAAAACACCTGCAACAAGACATTCAAAAACTTACTACCTTTGTGATATGCATATACTGAAGAACTTTACTGAATATAACTTGCAGCAGAATCTGGAATTGACATGCGCCTACAAATTTACCATTAGCGACCATTGCACTTCCTTGGCTGCTGAAGGTGAACCCCAGGTTCAGCAGGGTACCACCGAGAATGTGTACATGGTTGCCATCTGCCATATTGTTGCCTTCCGAGGCGCTCTTTCAGACTAGAAAGGTGCAACTTTTACCCAGCAAGGAATTTGGGAGCAGAAATTAGTGCCTCAATTTGCATATGTAAAAGCACTGAATTTGTTACCCTTAAGAAAAAGATGCAATTGCCTCCTCTCCATTTTCAAATTAAACACTGAATTTGTTACCCAAAGCACGAGTATGATGCATATTGAGACGTCTGATTAAACAAGAATTCCTGTTGCTGATCAAAATTTCCAAGTAATTCTCTGTCATTCTTAATGACATAATGCAATGAATTGTATATGTTAAAAATCTCCTTCGGCAAGAAACGAGTGTGCCATGAATGGATGAACCTTCCACACAACTTATGATTGCCTATGCTACATCGCCCTAGATAATAGCCCTGAAATGTAGATGCTTGGTAGCATGCAGTTCAACCCTGAACTCAAAGTGGTTTACAGCAGCTTCCTCACATCCATGTTCACTTGTAGGAGACACAAGTCACAACTTCTATTAACGCTACACAAATAAGTCACAACTCTCAACAGCATATGGGTTTTCCTAATTCCTATCCCAAATAAGGATGCATCTACATTAACAACTGACAATAGTCAATACAAATGCTCAAAGAAATTTGGATATCAGAGTCATGATTTCAGCTCATGGATGCACACCCAACTGCACATCCCCAAATTAATTTTATCATCACTGCGGACAGTGAAGCGTGTATCAAGAAGTCATAGGCTGTCATGAGAAAATCATCAATAATTCCCACAAATCTAAGGGCCAAGTCCTTGCAGAAATACATTCGTTACAGATCATCAATACCTGAGCCATGCTCAGTATTTCCAATCGATGTGTGTGTGTGTGTGTGTATATATATATATATATATATATATATATATATATATATATATATATTTATTTATTTATTAGGAGCGATGATTTGCCCGAAGACCAACCCTTGCTATTAGCCTGCTGGAAACAGGGCACACCAGCTCAGAGGCTGGGTACAAGGCTAAACAACCCAAACCTAAAGGCCTACCACCACCATAAGAGAAATCCCCCAATATAATGCTGGGATGAGGATTCGAACCCTAGGCAAAGCCCTAGAATCCGGGGTGATACTCCACTGAGCTACCAATCGATGTGTATATGAAAATGTTTAGGCCAATTATAAATTACACCCTAATTCTCAATGTAACTATTCAAATAATTGGAATTGGTTAAAAATTAATTTTGAATGCAAATTATTAATAAACGTTCAATAAATTTAAATAAGTTTTGATATGTTTAGGAGGGAAACCCTATTGCAGTTGCTTCTACTTTATTATTATAGTATAAAATCTATGTCACTGAGGCTCTGCTTTTACTCTTTTAGTGTGTGTTGGTCAGGCTTGGCTAATTTATATGAAAAGAGGTCCAAGTTTCCACATTTATGTCATGGTGTCGAGTATTCAGCATGAATACATGACTCGTGAGGTCTTATAAGAAGTCCAAGTGAGATATCAACACTTGTGGCGTGTAGCATCCTATCTATGGCCAATTGCTACCAGGTAGTGAGAAGCACAGTTAAGTCAGGATTGCATCTCCAAATGTGGCATTCACACCAAGGAATCCTAAAAACTCCGAAAGGATGTAAGGTGCAACTTTCCTCCATGACCTCTATGGCTTGACTTCAAAAAGAAGGGACATCTCACTTCCTTTTTACTCACATTAGACGAGCCACACATAAGAGAAAAAGGCAACTTACACCAACCCGCCCCCACCCAAAAAATAAAAGGGAAGAAAAGAAGAGAAACTATATAGTATGTGTCTATGTGATGTTCACAATACGAATATCATGTGTCTCAAATCCACATCCGTACTGCATGATATTTGAGAGCTGTAAGGTAATTCCAAGTAAAGTTACCTCAAGAACCCATACTCGCAGCTTTAAGTCCCCTGTTTCGAGATACTTAACAAACTCTTCTATGAGCTGGACTCGAAATGGCATAGATACTGTGTAGTTTGTGGCCTGCAAATATGAGATTAAATTGATCGGAAAAGAGACAAATCCAATAGAAACTCAACCGATGGGTCTTCCAAGCAGTTGCATGTTATTAGATGGAAAGTGGAAACTTATCAACTCCTCAGCTGGGTTAAAGGTAAACTACATCTTCAGCTTGTTTCCTTATCTCCAACTCAAGCTGAACTCCAGTACGATGCCCTTGTTTTAGATTGAGGAGCTCCTGCAGTAGGTAAGAATCTTTAATCTACTGCTGAAGAAATACTGACGGAAGTTCTAGATGAAGATATTATGTTTCTGTTAATCCACTACACATACTTGTGCGTAAGGTGCAGCAATCTTCACAAAGGAGAAGTCCGGGTCAAGAAATTTGCCAACACCTACAGAAAAAAGGGAAGATTGCCAAGTGTGGTCATAGATTGCATACATAAGCTTTTTCCAACAGATGAACTCGCTCAATGAAATTCCTGGGATCTGGAAAAAAAAAGGTAAATAAATGTCACTCGATACAATTGTAGGGTCTGAGAAAAATTATGTGCCCTGTTAGTACAATAGGTGAGGACCCTTAAAAGCTTATGTTGTCTGTTTCTAAGTTTGATATCCCCCGTACTAACTGGAACCAAAAATCATAGATCCTCAAACAGGAATGTTTCCAGTTAGTATGCAATATTGGTACAGGGAAAGCAACGTCTGATCTCAATTCTGCCTGGTAGAGAACTCATCTGCACTTTGATCGTATTTTTTGTCTCTAGGATCCCTATATTAAATAGAACCAGAACTGTGAAATATTCGAAGGTCGCATCATCAAATCATCATGAATTCATAATATAAGTCAATTAGCAAACTCTTGCATGATGGCAATTTGTTTCTTACATCATTAAATCAATGTAGCCACATTTGATGTGCATTACAATGTACAAGGAGATTAATTTTCCTTAATTTGGAAAATTCAAATTCCACACCTATGCGTGTGTGTGCCAGTGTTCTGACAGGAGAAAAAGTCAGCATAGGACTACCTTCAAGAGTTGAAAATGCTCTTATGACAAAGGTCAAGGTAGATGGAATGCGGAAAGGATGATCCTGGGCAATGGCAAAAACATCTTGGAAAATTTGCAAATCATTGAAAATAGAAGAGTTCAACCGAAAGAAATCGTTCAAGGTGTCAAAGAAAAGAACATCACCAACAATATATAGTGTATAGTGTGGCATTCAGTAAACATGAATCATCAGAGAATTCCATGCATTTCTCTAAGCTAATCAGTTCAGTTAATAACAGAAGCTTTACCAAGGCACGGTATTCCATATTTGTCAAAACAGAGATGCAGTTCTCTAAGCTAATCAGTTCAGTTAATAACAGAAGCTTTACCAAGGCACGGTATTCCATATTTGTCAAAACAGAGATCTTGCAAATGGAAGACTAGGATAGAACAAGGGAGATAAGAGATAATACTGAATGAATTTGAAAACAAAGTCACCATAATAATCTTTACATCAATGACGTATGGTTCACGAATCACAATCTAATCTCTGCATACTAATTAAAATTTCCTTCACAGTTGTCTAGTACAATCATGTTTGCAGCATAGGCATGTCTTTTCTAGCGATGAGTGTAACAACACTTATAAACATCTAAATGCACTTATCATCTAAAAAGAAAATGCCAAAGCATAACCCATGAATTTGTAGCAACATTAAATGTATTCGATATTCTAAAGTTAGATTTTTGATTACTTTAAGAGAATTTCCCTCTAAAATCAAGAGATTATGGTGCATCCAAATGGTAAAGGCAATCCTCGATATCCCCGCCCCACACGTACTAAAAACCAACAACACATTGTCATTTATCAACATTTACAACAGATACCTATTACTTTATTCTGCATCTTTATACAACTTCAAGGCAGCGTTCTTTTCACCTTTAAAACGGAGTTTCAGGTCTAATAAGCCCTAGTAAGTTCATTTAATTAACAAAAACAAGTTAGACAAGGGCAATAAGCCTTAGTTCAGATAAGTTCCGGTCACATCAATTCAAAGGTCTTTAGGGCAATAGAACATAGAATAAGCCTTAAAATCAAAATTACAGATAAATACATATATAATGACTATCATGAATGCTGAGGCAGACAGGTACACGTACATCCCACTAGTAAAGGAATCCCCCCTTCCAATCCCCCATGTACTGAAAACCTATGAAACAAAATCAGCAATGGTAGTCTGAGAAATATTACTTTATTTTGCAAGTTTAAGCATTTGGTCTTTCCACCTTAGATATAGTTCCGGGTCTAATAAGGTTGAATAAGGACTAGTAATTTTAATTCACAACTAAACTCAAGTTCAGTTAAGTACTACTAGTTTCAGATAAGGTCAGATTAGTCAAAGGTTTTTACTTAAAAAGAACATAGCCTAAGCCTCTTAATACATAGAAGTATATGATGGTCATCATTAATGCATGAAGCAGTCTAGCTAATCAACGGATAGTATGAGGCATATATTCATACTCATACCTCGCCAATTGCATACAAAGTTTGCTGCTGATCTGGTGTTTTCCTCAACAAATTGTCTAAGAGGTACTGTACTGATCTCTTCACTTGTAAGGCCATTGAGAATTTGTTCAGGTATAAGTAGCAGAGACACAGGAGGTGTTTATGTGTTTGCTAAATCCTCGTACCGTTGACAGATCTCCTGCAGGCTAAAGAGCTCCAAGATCACCTGAGTAAATGAATGTTCGTAGGAAATTATGAATAGGATTTCTCCTGAAACTGAAGATGAAGTAAAAAATAGCTGCTAAATCTATTAAAGTCATCAGACATCTTTAATCTATTTAAATGAGAAGGGAGGAGCTAACCTTGCCTCATAGCTTTGAAGATGTCTAGCAGTTACGTTTCATAGACCCCCAGTTATAGAATCGCGCACTTCAATAGATGGGGATATTGCATTATTTTTCATCATATCTTTTATTATAAAAGCTCGTTCAACATTTCCGTTTCTGTAATAGCCATCATTGAGGATTCTATATGTCATCCCATCAGGAGAGCAGCCGAGATCTATCATTTTCTGGAAAACCATTTCTGCTTCAGCCATCTTCCCCATCTTGCACAGGCCGGTCAACATTGTGTTAAATGTAATACAACTTCTTGCTAACCCCCTCGCTAGAATCTCTTTCCAAATTTGGAAAGCCTCATCCAGCATCTCCCTCTTCAAGAGACCATCAAGCAAAGTGCAATATCCAACCTCATTTGGTCTCACTCCTCTTTTCACCATCAGATGCCAAGCATGCATAGCATCATCTACAGCTCCTTCACGACATAGACCTTTAAGAAGAGTATTATACGTAACAACAGTGGGTTCAACTCCTTTGTGGATCATCTTGTCCACGAGAATATTAGCCTCACGAATACGGCCTTCTCTACAATACCCATTTATCAAAGTACTAAAGCTATAACAATCAGGCTTTAAACCCCAATCCACCATTTGTAAAGCTACTGACTCAGCTTGGTTGATTTGTCCGCTTTTGCAATAACCATTTATTAAGGAGTTACAGATGACTAGATTCATCTTAAGACCAGATCCCAACATAAGATCTCGAATCCTAACAGCATCATCCATCTTTCCCATCTGGCAATAGCCGTCTATCAAAATCCCATATACACGAGCATCTACCGCCCACTCCTTCATTTCACATAGCAAATTCTCCGCTTCCCTCATATTAAACTGTTTGCAATAGCCCTTCATCAAAAGTGTAAAAGTGATCATATTTCTAGCAATGCCTTTATCAGCCATCAAGTTCATAACCCCCTTAGCTCCTATCATGTCTCCTTGGTTGACATACCCATTCATCCAAGCTATGATACGTCACAGCATTCGGCTCCAAACCCATACACTCCATTTCTTCAATAAAACGGGCAGCTTCCCCAACTCTACCACTCCTACTATACGCATTAACCACTATACTACACATAAACAAGTCCGGCGTAATTCCAACCCTAACCATCTGATCATAAACACACACACTCATATCATATTGACCCACCTTAACCAAACTACTCAACAAACTATTACAAGACCGCAAACTCGGCTTACGCCCACACTTACCCATATTATCAAACACATAAAGTGCATCATTAACAAGCCCTTTTTCAGCATACACCTTCAAAATCATATCAAAAACTGTAGGAGAAAATTCAAATTCTCTATAAACCTTAACCAATTCAGCCCAAACAACACGAATTGGCAAATGGGTATTTGCAGAAACATCAACAAGTTGCTTCAAATAAAGCTTAGTTTCATCAAACAACCTAGCTTTCGACAAAATATGAACAATACTACAATAACATTTATAACTAGGGCGGAACTTAGGTTGTGTTAGAGCTAACCTGAAAACCCCGAGACAAGCGTCGGGGTTTAATCGGAGATTACGGAGAATGTCGATAATGATGTCGTCGGAGAATTTGATGGGGAGTTTTGCGACGGAATCGAAGCGTCGGAGGACTAAAAGACGGCATATGCGGGTGAGTAATTCAGGAGATACGAGCTTGGTTTCGTTGATTGGAGACCAGTGGAAAGATCGACGGAGATTGAGAAAGAAGGAGCTATGTTTCCCCATAACGAATAATAGGTTTGCATTATTTTCTTTCTTGAGGAGATTGTTCAAAGCTTAGATAAGTGATACTGGTGTCAAAACAGGTTATCAAACATATTCTGGGTATACCCACGGTGAACTAGGTCAGACTCGGACAGATCTGGATTCTGACAGTAAGTGCCCCAAGTCGTGATTGGTCAGGTTTTGTTCATCTGGGTCGATCACATTTGAATCATGGGATAGCCGGGTGTCGGACAGGTCTGAGCGTTTCATTTACAAGTCGATCCATTCCCGGGTATGATCGCCCGTGGACATTTTTTGATCGGGCTTGTGGAGGTCGTATTTGGGTTTCATGTACGCTTGGGTAGAGTCAAGTGTACTCGGGTTGAATCACTAATGACCTTAGTTCGATCATTGTGAAGCATCGGGTCCATTCACTATTGAACGTCAAACAACTTCGGTTAACTCCTGATCGGGTCATTTTGATATTGTTATGGATTTTGTAAATGAATCATATTATTAAAGGAATTAAGATCGATATATATATATATACATATGTGTGTGTGCGATAAATATATGGATGATAACGAACAACTAATCAAAACACTATATTGTTTACCGTAATGTTTAGTGTATTCTCTTAGTCAACTCGTGTTTGGACTAATCAACTGCGTAAAACTAATATATATATGAATGAGTAGAACGACTCTTCATATGTTATACTTCCTCCGTTCCAAAATAAGTTAAACACTTGTGTCAAAAAGCTCTCACATAAATGAGAGAAAGTGTTTCACTTATTTTGGAACGGAGGAAGTAATATATAACCAACGACAATAATAACAAGTAAACGATCAATTCGAAGGTTTATATAAATGACTCTATTATTATAAGCATTATTATTGAAATATAAGTTTGTAAATAGCTATGATGATAATAATAACAATAATAATACTAATTAATAAACATAAAGCGATAATAATAATAATAATAATAATAATAATAATAATAATAATAATAATAATAATAATAATAATAATAATAATAATAACAATAACAATAATAATAATAATAATAATAATAATAATAATAATAATAATAATAATAATAATAATAATAATAATAATAATAATACTAACAAGAACAATAATAATACAAATAACAACAGGATTACTAACAATAACAATATATACAAATACTAACAGTAATAGTAGTAACAATGCTAATAATAGCAATAACACTAACAAACATAACGCGGTATATATGTATCATGTTGTGACTATATATGATAAAGTATAAACAAACTATTTTATCAATATGTTTAAACATTTTAGTACTACATTGGTATCAAAATAATTGTAAAACCAATCTAATACTCTATTGATTGTAAATTAGTATAACGACTCTTTATATGTTATAATATTGGAAAAATGGATTAGAATACCCCCCAACTTTGGCCCGTCCGCTTTTAATACCCCCAACTTTGAGTTATTTTTAAATACACCCAACTATTGGGGAGGTTCGCCAAAAATGCACACATATGACCTGTAACCTGTTAGCAAGGTAATTTTTTTATTTTTTTATCTCTTTTATTTTCTCTATTAGCTTTTGTAAATTAAAATTCCCAACCCCCCACCCCCTCCTCTCGCTCATCCCACCACCACCACCCCAAAACCCCCCCACCGCCACCTTTCCTCACCCACACTACCACCCTTCCCACACCCCCCCCCCCCCTAACCCCCGTCGAAATCCCCTCCCCTAACCCTAGCTTATCTCTTCTCTCGTAGCGTAAAACCCTAGCTTCTCTGTCCATAACCGGAGCTCCTATCGATGACCCGACTTCGTTCGCCGTGGATCTTACGAAAGTGTATGAAACTTCCGATGACATCGAATTCGTATTTCCGTCTGGCACTACTCCAATATCCGAGGAAGAAACCTGAAATTAATTAAAAATAGAAAAAATGTAAGTTGAATTTGATGAATTATGGTGAAATATTTCTTGTTGAGATAAAGGAAAGTTGAATTACACTTTGGTGAGCAGTAGCAGAGTAGTTGAATGAAGAAGAGAAGAGGTGGTTGTTTTTGTTGTTGGTGTTGTTTAGTTTATTAGGCTAAGTGAAGTCGATGTTGAAGCAATTCTCGAACAAGGAAGTAATAGCGTTATTGAAGTGGTTTCCTTGTGATTGTGATTGTGTTTGTGTAGGAACAACACTATTTGTAAAAGCGTAAGCAGCATTTTGTTGATGAACAATTGGTTTGACATCTTGTTGCTGAAATTGGGATGGATATCCAAAATTGAGGATATCCGAGTCATTGTACAATAAGGAACTAGTTGGATTGGGGATCAACTAACCATCGGCATCGTCAACAAAAGTAGGAACGACATCAAGGTGGTCCGAGAGGGGGTGGGGAGGGGGGTTTCTCGGTGGGAAGGGGTGGGGGAGGAGGGAGAAAGAGGAAGGGGTGGGGAACTGGTGGTTGAGGAGGGGGAGGAAGAGGAGGGGTGGCAGTGGGGTGGGAGTAGAAAATGGTAAGGGTGGGGTGATAAAAAAGAAAAACAAAAAAAATATGTAAAACCAATAAGAGCATGACACGTGACAATTTAACCTGTTAAACCGGTTTTTTTAGGTCAGGGGTGCATTTTTGGCAGACATCCCCAATAGTTGGGGGTATTTAAAAATAACTCAAAGTTGGGGGTATTAAAAGCGGACGGGCCAAAGTTGGGGATATTATGATCCATTTTTCCTATAATATTATAACAAATGACAATCATATGTTTATAACGACGATTCATATGAGGCCTAAGTGATTATAACGTGGGTTCATATGTTGTACATGCATGTACAATTATAATAATAAACATAACAACAATTTGTATAAATGATAGTAAACATAACAACCATATAAGTCAATAAGTTAGCAAATACTTACTAGCTAGATAGTAACTTGTTAACAACCGTATGTTAACTTAGCATTTAGTCAGTTACTCACTTAGACTTATACTAACTCAGTAACTCACTAACTTGTTCCTTGCTAACTGTTACTAAATACATAAATACTAATTAACAAATAATTGATAAAGTGATAAGACATTAAGTCCTAAATCCTAATATAAGATCATTTAAGTGGATCGTCTTTAAGTTAAATTCAGTACGAAACTCAAATCATCTAATTGAATTGAAAAAAGTTGTTACTAGATAAGATTAATGAATGTATCAATATAGATTATAAGCTAATTCAAGATAATAATGCACTATTTTAGCTTAATAGTCTTCATGTGAAATGCATTTCGAAACTAAAACACATGTATTCGGATTGCAACAAGTTGTTATCGGACGAGATCAATGAATTTATCATTGTAAGTCTATAATCTAAGTCAATATAACACTACATATAAGTTCACTTAAATAAATAAAATCATACTATTACTTAATTGAGTAATAGACTGATAGTTGTGTAAGTAACGCTATAAGGAGTCTAATTAAAATTTAGAAACTTAATTTATAACTCTAATTAAATAATAATAATAATAATAATAATTATTATTATTATTATTATTATTATTATTATTATTATAAATGAAGCATTTGCTTTTGAATGCAAAATCCAAACACACATTATAGGAAAAATATAAACCGTTAGATCACCATAATCAAGGGCACACAAAGAAAGAAGCACAAGCACACGGATTATACTTATCGACCGTTAGATACAAATCATAAACTACATCTAACGGCTACAATCTCATCCTAACCCTAAAATCACCCAATATTCCACATTCTCTCATGTCCTCCACTTCCATTGTCGTATCCTTTCTCTTCTCATTTACTTCCTTCTCTCTCGTTAACCTCCCTAAAAAATTCCTCAAAATTCGTTAATTCTGTTTGATTTTGCTTCTTTCACAGTTTGAGGCATGTTCATAAAAAAATCATTAGTCTTGTTTGATTTTTTTTCCAAAGAGAAATTGATCGGGATTTATACTTGTATATTTGTTGATTTTGTATAGATTTCAAGCACTTATATCTAATAAATCTGGAGCTTTTGTTGTCGAGAATCTTTACTTTTATTCAACTGAGTTTTATGCTTGGATATTCAGCTTTAATTATTTTTTGTTCTAGATCTTAAATTTCGAAACCTTTGGTTTTTTTTAATATTAGCTGGAATTTGATACTTAGCTTTGAAAATTTTGTTTTTGAAAAATTAGAGTTGGTTCTCCTTTGATTCATCAGTTCGTTCTTTTTTTCTTTAATTCTTACTGCAATTTGATTTATTGGTGTTGCTGATTCACATTCAAATGAATGATTATGAATTTGTTGTCGGGTTTACTTGGTTTCGAGTTGTAAAGGATTGAGTTGATCTTAAACTATATTTTAGTAATTTCTTTTCTTTTTTCTTATATGGTTTTTTCGGGTAGGAATGTCTTTTACAATCTAGCAATTTTGGTTGGTATATATGTGTTTTATTGGATTTGGGGTCTGATTTAACGAGTCAGATTTCTTCTTTGCTTAAGCTCCATTAATAAATTATTGTTTCTTCTTTTTTCTTTCTTCAAGATCCATCAATGGAGTCTGTTTTCTATGTGCCACCATTTTCTTTATGAACCTATCTCATAACCCCGTCAAACTACACTTACACTTCTTTAATTATTTTTGAATAGCAGACATGAATGTGAATCTTTTATGTTTTTTATTTAAATTGATATGTATATTTTATTTATTGTTTGTTGTTGCAGAATTAATATTATGAGCATATTACATTTCATTTTCAAGAGGATGAGAAGAGTGAAGATCTTCAAGCGCAATATTTTGCAGTCACATTTTGAATGTAAATATAAGATTATTATATTTTTGTTTGTTTAATGTTTGTATTAGAATCTATTATTCATAATTTGTTTGTATCTAATATTTTTTTGACTTGTGCATCTAAATAAATTAATTAAAATATGATGTACTTGTATTATTCACATACTATACTATATTCGACGTTTATAACGTAATCCCTCTGTTTTTTTTAAAATTTACTCACTTTAGGGGAGAACTACGGAGGAAGTATAAAATTATGAGAGAGAAACTAAAAAGGCGGAGAGAGAAACTAAAAATGGGTTAAAATATTAAAAAGTGGATGACATGGGTGAAAAAAGATGAGAAAGTAGATAAGACATGTTACCAAGAAGGGAGTATATTATAACTAGATCTTCTACCCATATGTTATGGACACCTTAAAAGAATATATATATATATATATATATATATATATATATATATATATATATATATATATATATATATATATATATATATATATATATATATATATATATATATATATATATATATATATATATCGGTTATTTCACCATATACCCCCGACAAATTAAAAAATTCACCGTATACCCTCAATGTTTCAAATATTCACCATATACCCCTGAGTTTTCGAAAACGTTCACCATATACCCTTTTGCTAACTGCCGTTAACTCACCGTTAGCTTTATTTACGATTTTGCCACCATTAACCACTAACCCTAAAATCCTAATACCCTAAACCTAATCCTAACCCTAATTATAACCCTAATCCTAAACCCTAACCCATCCTCCCCTCCCCCCAAACCCTAACCCACCCAAACCCAACCACCCAACCCCCACCCCACCCAACCCCCACCCCTCCCCTCCACTCCACCACCGCAGCCTCCTCCCCCCACCCCCTCCCCCTCCATCGCCGTTGCGCGTCCCCCTTGCCCTCCCCCCCTTCCCCCTTCCCCGTCGATCTCCCCCTTCCCCTTCCCCGTGCCGATCTCCCCCACCCCCTCTTTGTTCATCGTTGAAATCCCCCACCCCCTCTTTGTTCATCGTTGAAATCCCCCACCCCCTCTTCGTTCACCGTCGAAATCTCCCACCCCCTCTTCGTTCACCGTCGAAATCCCCCCGAAATTCGAAAACTCCCCCTCCCTTGTAGCCCGTAAATTCGAAAACAGAGGGGAGGGGGGTTCGGTTTGGGCAGACGAAAACAAAGGAGATCGGGTTTAGAGCAGTCTTTGACGGGTATGAAAATGGCTTTGGTGGGTGGGTAAGGATGGTCAAAGGAGAGAGAAGGGTCGGATTTGATTTCGCCGGTAAGGATGGTCAAAGGAGAGAGAAGGGTCGGATTTTTGTTCGGGTTGGGGATTCTACCCCGATTCGGCAGGGGAAGGGAAGGGGAGGGCGGGAAATCGACGGGGAGGGGTGGGGGAGGGGGAGGGCGGGAAATCGACGGGGAGGGGTAGGGCGGGAAATCGACGGGGAGGGGTAGGGGTGGGGGGGGGAGGGGGTAATGGGCCGGGGGGGGGCGGGGGGGGGGGAGGGGTGGGGGGGGGCGGGGGAGTGGGGTGGGGGGTGGGGGGATGGCAGGGGAGGGTAACTTGTTAGGGTTAGTGTTTGGGGCTTAGGTTAATTAGACATTAGGGTTATGGTTAGGGGTTAGGGTTAGGGTTAGGGTTAGGGGATAATGGTGGTAAAATCGTAAATAAAACTAACGGCGAGTTAACATCCGTTAGCAAAAAGGGTACATGGTGCACAGTTTTGAAAACTCAAGGGTATATGGTGAATTACTGAAACATTGAGGGTATATGGTGAATTTTCCAATTTGTCGGGGGTATATGGTGAAAAAACCGTATATATATTTAAATGATTTTGTAGATATAGAATAATAATAATAAAATTTTAGTAATTTTGTTTGGTTTAGTCGTCCAAATAGGTTGGTTTGAAAAATTGGATCAAATCACGCAAATCTTATTTTATCTGGTTCAACCGAATTCTAGTTGAATTCGGGCCAGTTATAAACAAATCGGGTTGAACCGGGTATTTACTAGGCCTAATCGGGTTTTAGGTTGATATCTGGTTAAGATACGGTCGAGTTCGGGTTTGAATGCAAGTCTGTGTGGTCAGGTCAGAATATAATCTTGTCGAGTGCCGGTCAGATCTGGGTAATCCCAGGTCAGGTTTCGGTCAGGTCTGAGGAATGACCCTCACAGGTTGAACCAGGTTAAAGTCAGGTCAGTATCAGGTTGACCCAGCGATCAGATCTGTTTGTGACACCACTAGATAGTGAAGACGCTAGTACATAGAGTATGGCGCGCAAATGAACATGGATAACAAGTCAAATAAACATATGTACATCTCTAGTCGGTACATGTTTATCGGTATTGGTCTCTGTGTACATAATCTAGTCATTCAAGTTCATCGTGAGTATGGTTCTCTTCCTGCGAACGTGTGTATGTACTAATTTGGGGTATTTGTTGGAATGTCATCCAAGTTTATTACTTTATCCGTTCTAAAATAAATGAAACACTTCTAATTAAAAAAACTCTCACATAAAAAAAGAGAGAAGTGTTTCACTTATTTCAGAACTTAAGAAGTATTATTATTATTATTATTATTATTATTATTATTATTATTATTATTATTATTATTATTATTATTATTATTATTATTATTATTATTATTATTATTATTATTATTATTATTATTATTATTATTATTATTATTATTATTATTATTATTATTATTATTATTATTATTATTATTATTATTATATTTGAGCTTTTTTAGTAAGTAAAATTTTCGGCCACAAGAAAATTTACTAACTGGTAAATGATAAGAGGTTTTTAGTGTGTCGTTAAGGCACCAAAATCACTTTTCAAACTATATTTATATTCCTAACAAGCAATTATTTAAAATGTAGTAAAGGCAAGTCAAAGGTCGATCTACAGGGAAATTGGGATTGATTAAAGTGCAACAAGCTTTAATTGCCTAATTGAAGGGTATTTGGGGGTTTTGGAATGGTTTTGTAACAACTAAATAACTAACTAAGATCAAATAAACTAGAAAATATAATTTGAGAATAAATATCAATAAGGAAACACTAGGGTCAAGGTTACTAGTATGAATCAAAATGGAACAATAAACATTAATGCAATTGTGGATTCAAAAGCGATAATTATGCAAGATTTACCTTTCCTCTAAAATACTCAAGTCCTCTTTCGAATGAACCTCAAGATTAATCACTTAATCAATCAACTAAATCCTCTCTCGAATGGTCTTTAGTTAATTGATTAAGAGATCAAATAAGCACGAAAACCCCTAATAAAAAGATCATCTTAATTTCATCCAATATCTTGGCCTAGAAATTAAGTTGATTCATGGGGATGAGAAAAGGGTGCGAAATTTGATTAAGAATATTTGCAACCAAAATACTAAAGCATAAATGTGATCAATACTTATCCTAAGGCCTCAAAACACCAAGATCAATGCATAATCATCATTAAATCACCACAATTGCATTAACAATCAAAGAAAATCCCTAATTCATACTTTCACCCAAACCCTAGATAGGAGACTACTCACTAATCATGGAATCTAAATATAAAAAACTGAAATTTATAACTATTCTAGGGCTAAACATGATTAACGGATGATTAATAGAATAAAATAAGCAATTATGAAACTATAATCTATGAGATCTATAACTATGGAAGAAAAGAGAATATCAATAATTAGAATGAATACAAACTGAAAACTTGCAAATTTAATTAATCAAAGTACCTTGTAGATGTAGAAATCAACAACTTTAATCTAGAAATTCGAAATCACAAAGTTTCAATGTGTTTTTCTCTCTAATGAGGAACCCTAAATAACTCTCTAATAAACTAGGATAAAGCAAAATCTGAAAATAAGTCAAACTAGTGTTTTAATTAGGCACGAGGCCTTACAAAATTTTCCCAGAACATAAGTGGTGCGGGCGCACTGCATAAACAGGTGCGGGGGCACCAACACTACTGATTTCCACAAGGATCACGCGTGCCAAATGCACATGAAGTTGGGCCTGTTGTGGAGTATTCAAAAGGTGGGACCTTTTATGGAAGGGGGATTATAGTTGATACCACCCTTGTCAAATTTTCACAGATAAATATTAAGAAAGTTGTACATGCATAAGTGTTCTTCATAGATAAATAAAGCTTAAAATTTTCTTTCTCAAACTTCTATGGATTTATCTCTTATAATCTTTAGCTTATATGGCATGACCAAACTCAGTGGAAAAATTAATGTAATCATAACTCAAGTGATTTTCATGATAGGAATAACATACATGGGTTTAATGATCATAACATGCACCCTTGGCATAATCCCATATACTTACCATATATATATATATATATATATATATATATATATATATATATATATATATATATATATATATATATATATATATATATATATAGAACCCGGATAGCTTAACAATAAAATTTAGAAATTTTCATTACTTATATTAATTGCAACATAATGACAAAAACATATAACTATATTTAATTGAAAATTATGTTACTCATGTTAATCTACTTAATTTTAATATATATAGTGTGTTGGATTCTCGTCTACAATGTGTGCGTCCATGGTTGGAGATTCGAAAGTGGCTTTTTAAAATCAGGCCCCCTCCTTCTAGCGCCAAATGGTTTCTGCTAAAAACAGTAGCGTGAGTGTGGATAATAAGTCGGACTTTGCTAGATGGATCTAAGTATGATGAATGCTGGATCAAATCTCCAAATGGGCCATCAGCTGCAAAACAAGAAGACTAACCCAGGATATTTCCGGGCGAACCCTCTCCAATGCTTAAGACAGTCGGCTGAGCAATAGAAAACAAGAGAGCGGAGAGAACTGCTAAAATGTATGTGTTTGTTAATTAGTTAGTTGAAGTTATCTTTCATTTGGTGCCAAATGGACTATTTATAGTGGAAAATAGGTTTAGGAGGACTTGGGCCGGCCCATTGCACACCTTTGTTTCCACTTTCCCTACCTTGGGTCTGATACATGTTTGGGTCGGTATTTAGACCCGAACAATTAAATCAACCGCTGAATTGGAGTCTGAAATGCTTTCTATTTTTGTTTGAGGATGTTGAACTGCCAAAATTAAGAGGGCCTCTTTGATCGCTAACAACTCTGCATACAAAATGTTAGGGGCATAAATCTTTTTTTGAAAACCATAGATTCAAGTTCCCACATGATTTCTCATTACTCTGGCAACACCACATGGATACACAGCTTCAATGAAAGATGCATCAATATTAATGTAAAGCCAATCAATCAGTGGAAGTTTCCAGGTGATATGTGGTGGATGAGGGAGGCTGATTTGGTAGAGAAAGATGCACACTGAGATATTCTCAAGCAAAGAAGGTAGCCTTTTTTATGGTGTCTGAATATGGGGGAATTGGAGTGAGATATTCTAGATCAACATATCTATATTTACAGATATTATAATGGCAGTAGCAAAAGATAAGTTGTAAGCAGGAGGATAATCCAACTATATCCTACCAATATTAACTCATGAGCTGGACCTTCAATTTTTTTTATTGTATATATGTTATCTACAACTCTAGAATAAGACACGACCATATGTACCGTGTGATGGTTCTGATTTTATCAACTTAAGGGATATACTCCAAACCTTAACAAACTAATAACACAAGTTTTGACGAGCAGCACATGGTAAGTATACAATAATGCATAGCAAAACTTCTTTTGTTAGTGCCACACCCCACAAAACTTCTGGTAATCACAAATATAACTTATCTCTGATAATGTGAAACTAGGTCACCCATGCCAACAACAGACGCATCTCAACTACGAGAAGAAGACTAAACAACTTTAGATAAGACTTCATAGAATCACTACCACTATTCCTATTCCCCTGAAGCCAAAAAAAAGAAAAAAAAAAGGAAAACAAAGAACACATAAAAACAACACATTGCCAAAATCATACACCAAAATAAACAAGAAAAGGATGGTTACATGATTAAAAGTAAAAACAATATGAAAAAGATTTTAATATACTTTTCTCCTTAGACCATCCTATCTTATACTGTAAGATTTAGAATAACACAGAACACAAATAGAAGTTCATTAGTAAGACCTATATATCTCAAAGCAAACAACCCAGAAAACAATAAACACTTGATTCATCACTAATGGATCATTATTGGGGGGGGGGGATTATGCAAATCCAAGTAAGGCCTAAACATCTCAAAGCAATTGATTACTTATGAAAGAAATTCAAACAAAAAAGATATGGGTAATTAAGAAAGATCACTAATTCAAAAAGATGGGAAACAAATTACAACCAAGGTTCAAAGATACAAAACCTAATATAATCAATGGATCTTATTAGCTTCTCAAAAGCTAAGCTTGAAAACTAAGGCTAGCAACGAGATGAACCAAAATTTAACAAGAGTCAAAGCTGTTTAAGAATAAGTAGCTAATCCAATCCAAAATGCCTCATAACCTAATGAATCAAACAAACTAGTCATATAATTTCTTAGCTTTGTTCTTGATAATCAGCATATAATGTCATACCTAAAGCGCCGACCTCCTCTTAGTTCCCTAGTCATCTTCTTCTTTATCCCTTCAAAATTTACACCATTAAATTGTATCAGTATTGTAAATTGTTAAAAAAAAAAATCTGAATTTCAAAGGAAAATTTTCTTGCCATTCTTTTGAGGACATCTCTTGAGTAAATGTAACATACCATACAGGATTATACATTGCTCATGAAAGGCTAGAATACCTTAACATCTCATAATGTCCTAGTCCAAGAGAATCATTTTGTATAGGATCTCTCAAATAGTATGTTTTCCACGCCGTTAGAGAAACCCAACCAGTGAAATTTACTGCATGATTGGATGAATAACAATAATATCTCTGTCTCAAATAATAAAGTGGTCGAGCTTGCATAAAATTGCAAACAGGTTACATGAAGTAATTTCAATGTATTGAATCTAGTTATCTACTTAGAGCATTCTTAACCATGAACCCAAATAAATGGTTCATCCTTCTCTCTCCTCTACATCATTTTCACAAACCATTTTCAATTTCACTCTTAACCATGAACCAGTAAATGATGGTTTATCACTCTCTCTCATCCTTTTTTCCTACCCCACCACATTTTCCCTCTCTTTAATTAAATCTATGGAGTTGTATTGATTAATGTAAAACCAATTTATGCTAATTATTTGTAATTAACTCTTATAATTATTAATTCGTAATTACTAATTTTTATTATATATTAATTATCGGTGACTAAATAATTATCATAAACTAATTAATTATTAATTTTTGGAAATTAATTAATATTAGTTGACAAATAGTAAAGAAGACGCATCCATTTAAAACGTGTTACACATATAAAATGAAAACACGACATGGAAATTAACTACAACACTAAAACAAAACACTAAAATGGACAATATTCCAGTATTTTAGTTCTCATTCCTCCCGAACTTTGCCCATATATGTTCGATCAAATCGCCTTTTAAGGATAAATGAGTTTGTTGATCTTCGATTTGTGCTTTGTGCTGCAAATACGTGTTGATGTCGATAATCAGCTCGTTATGATATCAAAGTGGCCTACTTGCTCTTCGTTGTTCCTATGAGCAGAACAACGTCGAGATCTGCCTGCATCGAACTCTGATGTATCCATGTAATCTTATGAATTATGTCGACATCCCAAGCAAGGGATGGCATCCGAATAATAGCAAATCGAGCTTGTAGCACTCCAAATGCTCGTTCCACGTCTTTTCTTGTTGCTTCTTGATGTCTTGCAAGGAGTCTGTCTTTATAAGATTGTGGACTTGTTATGGACTTCACGAAAGTAGCCCATTCATATTAGATACCATCAATAAGGTAATATCCCTTGTTATATTGATGGCCATTTACGACGAAATTAGCACCTGGAGCTCGACCTTCTAAAAATCTTCAAACACAGGAGATCTATGAAGCACGTTTAGATCGCCGCAACTTCCCGGCATTCCGAAAAAAGAATGTCAAATCCACAAGTCCCTATAAGCTACTGCTTTAAGCACAAGTGTAGCTACCCCTGCTCTCCTTGATATTGCCCTCTCCATGTTGTAGGACAATTCTTCCACTTCCAACGCATACAATCGATGCTACCAATCATGCCAGTAAACTTACGTTCTTCTCCAATTCGTAACAGCCTCTCCAGATCGGCCTCATTCGGTCGTCATAAGTACACATTACTAAATTGGTTGATGACGCCATCAATGAATCTATGAAGTGCCAATCTTGCAGTACTATCACTAATACGTATGTACTCATCACAAGTACGTATGTACTCATCACAAGTGTCAGAAGCACATCCATAAGCTAATTGTCGAATTGCTGCAATACACTTTTGCAGCGGCGACAAGCCAAAACGACTGGTGGCATCCCTCTTTTGTTGGAACCACTCGTCATTCCTCACAACTTTATTCATGATATGCTCAAAAATATGCTTTTACATACGAAACCTACGTTGAAACAACCTACTTGAGTAAACTGGATTTTGTGCAAAATAGTCATTGTATAATTTTAAATGACCTGCTTCTCGACCTCTATCAGCCCGAGGTCGAGTACACCCACTCGGTCTCATTCTAGGAGTGACCGCCGGCACAAGGAATGGGAGGTAAGTATGAGTGACATTGTCAATCATGTCATCTACTTCTTTGTTATCGATATCCCTCATTTCCTCTTCTTAATCATCGAAAGAAGAAGAGGAAGTTGAACTGATATTAAATTTGTAGGAATTCATTTTAGATTTGTAGGATATCCTATTTTGGTAGGAAGTGAATCACTATGGGAAGATTGTTTGAGAGATTTGTTGAACTCTGATCCTCTTTATATATACTAATGGAGGAGCATAGAGAATCTTTTCAAAGTAAGAAGTGTATCATATGGGTTCTCTGAAAAGGAATAAGGGAGCATAAAGATGTCTCTTCAGAGACAGTAACACACGGGTTCTCTGAAAAGTAGTACGGGAGCATAGAGATGTCTCTTCAGAGACAGTATCACACGGGTTCTCTAAAAAGGAGTATGGGAGCATAGAGATTTCTCTTCAAAGACCGTAAGACATGGGTTCTCTGTAAAGGAGTAGGGGAGCATAGAGACGTCTTTTCAGAGACAGTATCGCATGGGTCTCTTCAGAGCATAATTGAGATGGTGGGATAATGGACAAAATACTTCAACTTTTATTACATAAACTAACATTACAACAAAAACTTAATACATTAACACTCAAACACTCAAACTTAAACATAATATGTTAACACTCAAACATACAACATAATATAATTAATAACACTCAAACTTAAAACACATTACATCGACACTAAAAGCCTAAACATATTATGCCAAACGTAAATACTACACTCCCCCAAAGTTCTGAAAGTATATTTGTATATTGTTGATCATTTCATCTTTCCATGGTGCGCGATTTTCCGTAGATATTAATGATTGGAGCATTTGCCAATTCATCTGATATTGTTGCATCTTTAAGTTTTTCTCCTCTAAGTCCATCTGCCTCTGCCTGTTTATCTCTTCCAACTCTAGTTGCCTTTGCTTCCTTGCTTCCTTTTGCTTAAGAAACTCTAGTTTCTCATGTTGCATATCGATATCTTTACCCTTGCACTTACAATAGAGTTGAAGTCTATCGCCAAACGATGAAAAGGCTTCAACAGCTTCGCTGGTTTGGCTCTTACCCTTAAATCTTGACTTAGCTTTCTTTTTGCCTTCTGGACGAGGCAATGAATCATCCCGAACATCTCCGCTTGTGGGCGTGGTTGGTGTGGAGCCTCCATCTTCAGACCTTGGTCTCTTCCCACTAATTCCAGAACCAACAGAATCAGACATTTGAGGCGTAGTCGAAGGACGTCCACGTGGTATCTTGTAAACGGGGTTACTCAAGATGGAACAATACTTGTTGAACTTCTTAATCAAAATCCATTCATCATAGAAGGGAAATTTACCTTGTGTGCTTTCAAAGATCTTATGAGCTTCGAAGTTCACATCATCATCATTTTGGCCACTCATCTTTCTTACTTCCGCCTTGTCATAGCATCCACACCACTTTTGCACCGCTTCAGACATTCTCAACCATTGGCCCTTCATACAGTTAAGAGACTGGAACTAAATTTCATAAGGGTTGGCTTGTCTCGTTGCATCATATTTTTCGCTCACTCTCCCCCAAAACGCACCCTTTTTCTGTTGCATTCCAACAATGTTGTCTACACTCGTATTCATGAATTCTAAAACTAGAGGTTCTGTTTCAGCTTTCAACCAAGTCTTTTTCTCAGTCACAATGGGTTCTTGATTTTGTTATGGAGTTGGTTGAGGAGTTGGTTGATGAGTTCGTTGAAATTGTGTTGGTTCAAACAAAAGTTGAGTGAAGGTTTATTGTGTGTATGGAACTTCAAATTCACCATCATCATCATCGTCATCACCATCATCATCGTCATCTTGATTTTGCTGATGCTGGGGATGATTTTGTGGGTAATTTTGTGGGTTACATCAGGGGTATAATTTTGTGGATAATTTTGTGGGTAGTTTTGCCGATAATTTTGAGTGTGTAGATAATTTGAGAGATTTTGCGGATAACTATGTGGATTATTTGTGGGTAATTTCGGGGGTTTTGTGAATAATTATTAAGATTTTGTTGGTAATTTAC
Source organism: Beta corolliflora (assembly GCA_947648045.1). NCBI lineage: Eukaryota > Viridiplantae > Streptophyta > Magnoliopsida > Caryophyllales > Amaranthaceae > Beta > Beta corolliflora. The sequence goes on from CANSZD010000902.1 coordinate 143,734, forward strand.
GGGGTTTTGGTTTGTGTTTTGTTGTGGATTTGTTGGGAGATTTCTACTTCTTGTACAGGATTAGGATTAGATACATAATTAGGATAATTATGATTCATAATTATGATGTATTTTTTCAGAAAGATTGCAAGCTAAAGCAAAATTAATAATCTCCCGTCTCTTTCGTACTATATTATGCCACCTTCTGTTGGAGGACTATTGTTCTTTGTGGCTTATACTCGCCAAGTTACGAATATGATTTAAGTAAAACGGAAAAATAATGATTAAGCTTATAATATGTTTATGAAATGATTTTACTATTTCTCTCCTCCCTGTTCGCAAATAAAATGAACATAAATGCTTTTACGATGTTAGAGTAGCATGTTACTGAGCCTCGCCTTATGACATTTTGTTTTCTGTGTTTAGGTACTGATGATGATAATGGGATGTCGTAGTTGTGAGGAGTTGTTTAGTTTTAAGCTTTCTTAAAACACTTATGATTATAGTTTGAATTTATGTCAAACTATGTCAGTCGCTAAGTTTCAACTAAGTTTTCATTAATGGATAATTATGATGCTTTCAAGTTATAATATGTTTAAGTTTATGAATTTATGATTGCCTTGTGCTTTCCAATCGGAAAGTACGGCAGTAACGCACCGACTGTCTAGGTTCCGCTGCTAATGCCTAATAACTCTTTAATTAACCTAATAATGATGACTAGAAGTCGAGGCGTTACATATTGCGCCATAATCATCGCGTCCGGTTTCTATTGGTCTCCGGTGACGGCGTCGACGACGATGACAACGGAGAAATCCGGCAGCATCATTGTCTTCATCCTCCAATCGTCTTTCTAATCGTTTATGCTCTGGCTCTCTTTACTGCAGCATCATCGTCTTCATCCTCTTCAGATCCACCGGCGAACACGAAGACCATCGGCGTGGACGAACACCAGCGAACACGAATTTCGTTGCTATTTCTCTCATTTCTCCGCGTCTGATGTTCATCCCACGAATTTCTTTCTCGATCTTTCTCTCTCCTCGTTTTTTAGGTTGTTGTTTTCTTCTCCCTCACCTCGACTCTGTCACTCTGCAATGGAGTTTCCTCCACCTCCACCTCGGCTTTGAGGAATGAAGATATCAACAGCAAATCACGAAGCCAAATCCAATAAATTTCACTGAATGCGAATCTTTCTCCAGTGTCATTATTACAGTACTTTTTGATGAATTTTGTTGTTTAATTTCATTGAATTGCGAAACTTCACATGTAAGGTTTTTTGAGGTGGAGAGATAGAGGGAGACCGGAGGAGAGAGAGAAAGTCGAGTGAAGCAGGAGGTTGGGTGGTGAGAAGAGGAAGGAGAAGAAAAAAGTTGGATGTAAAAATTTCAAACCTGTGAGTTATGTTACACCATAAATTATGGTCTAGCATGTTACATCCAAGACGCTTTCATATCTATAATGTTTGCAATGACTACAAGCTAATTGAACAATATTGCCGAAGAAGTCCGAGGACAACTACTACAACAATTAACAACTACAATTAAAAATTCTGCCGAGGAAGTCCTTGGTATTTGTGCTGGACCAATACTTAAGATTGTGTAAAGCTTCGTTGTACAGCTGGCCAATTTCTCGAACCACATACATCATAACTTTGAAAGAAATAGTATTGCAAAAGGCCAACATGTTTAAAAAACATCAAAACAAATAAATGAATAATTGGAGTTTTTAATGGATGACAAGAATACTAATGATCCATGGACTTTATCACAGTAAAAGTATAATTGTGATGTCCATCTTCATCCATACGGTGTGTTCTTCCTCGTATAAACTACATTACCATGACAATGGCTATGTACTCCCCCTCCCAACTTCATCATATGAGAAGGCGTTTACCTTTGAGCTATTATCTACACTATACCTACATGTTACAAAGTATACAGTTTCTACAGTGCTTTACGAAGGAATTCGAGTATCATATCATCGTTTCAAACTTATCAAGCTTCTTCACTCTTTGCATGGACCTGATAAGCAATGTTAAGAAAACACCTGCAACAAGACATTCAAAGATTTACTACCTCTTGTGATGAGCATGCACTGAAGAACTTTACTGAAGAAAATTTTGCAGAAAAATCTGGAATTGACCTGCGCCTACAAATGAACCATTAGCGACCATTTCACTTCCTTGGCTGCTGAAGGTGACCCCCAGGTTCAGCAGGGTACCACCCAGAACTGTGTACATGGTTGCCATTTGCAATATTGTCGCCTTCCGAGCCGCTCTTTCAGACTTGAAAGATGCAAGTTTAAGGTTTTACCCAGCAAGGAATTTGGGAGCAGAAATTAGTGCCTCAATTTGCATATGTAAAAGCATATACCCTTCAAAAGAAAAAATAAAAAGATGCAGTTGCCTCCTCTCCAATTTTCGATTAAACACTGAATCAGTTATAAGCATGATGCATATTGAGATGCCTGATTTTCTCAAACAATAATTCCTGTTGTTGATCCAGATTTCTAAGTCATTCCCTGTCATTCTTAATGACATAATGCAACGGAATTGTATGTGTTAAAAATTTCCTTCTGCATGGAACGAGTGTGCCATGAATCGATGAATCCACGACACAACTTATGCATTGCCTATCCGACATCGCCCTAGACAATAGCCCTGATGGTATCGAGTATTCAGCACAGATACATAATTCATGAAGTCCTATAAGAAGTCCAAGTGACATATCGATGCTTATGCATGCAGCATCCTATCTATGACCAATTGTTACCAGCTAGTGAGAAGCACAGTTAAGTCAGGATTGCATCTCCAAACTGTGGCGTTCACACCAAGGGAATCCTAACAACTCTGAAAGGATATACGGTGCAACTTTCCTCCATGACCTCTATGGCTTGACTTTAAAAAGAAGGGACATCTCACTTCTTCCCCTCTTTACTCACACTCGATGAGCCACACATAAGAAGAAAAAAGGCAACTTACACCCAACCGTCTCCGCCCAAAAAATAAAGGGAAGAAAAGAACTACTATATAGTATATGTCTATTGGATGTTCACAATCCGAATATCATGTCTCAAATCCACATTCATACTGCATGATATTTCGAGAGCTGTAAGGTAATTCCAAGTAAAGTTACCTCAAGAACCCGTACTCGCAGCTTTAAGTCTCCTGCTTCGAGTTGCTTAACAAACTCTTCTATGCGCTGGACTCGGTACGGCATAGATACAGTGTAGTCTCTGGCCTGCAAATATGAGAAAAAATAGAGTGGATAGAGGAAAATTCATTAGAAGCTCAACTGACGGGTCTTCCAAACAGTTACATATTATTAGATGGAAATTTATCAACTCCTGAGCAGGGTTAAAGGTAAGCTACATCTTCAGCTTGTTTCCTTATCTCCTGCACAAGCTGAACTCCAGTACGTCGCCCTTCTTTAAGATCGAGGAGCTCCTGCAATGAGTATGAATCTTTAGATTTACTGCTTAAAACATATATGACAAAAGTAAATGATGATATTATTTTTCCATTAATCCACTACACATACTTGTGCATAAGGTGCAGCAATCTTCACAAAGGAGAAGTTTGGGTCAAGAAATTTGCCAACACCTATAGAAAAAGGGAAAATTGTCAAGTTTGTTCATAGATTGCATACATAAGCTTTTTCCAGCAAACGAACTCGCTCAATAAAATTCCTGGGACCTGGAAAAATAATGGTAAATAAATGTCCCTCAATACAATTGTGGGATCTGAGAAAAATTGTGTGCCTATTATTAGAATAGGTAAGAATCCGTAAAAGCTTATGGTGTCTGTTTCTTAGTTTGATATCCCTCATACTAACTGGAACCAAAAATAAATCATCCTCAAATAGGAATGTTTCCAGTTAGCATGCAATATCTTTTTTGTTTTTTTGATGGCCAGTTAGTAATGCATATGGGGAAAGCAATGATCTCAATTATGCCTGGTAGGGAACTTATATGCACTTTGATCATAATTTTTGTCTCTAAATCCCTACTTTACGTAGGATCGAAACGGTGAAATATTCGAAGGTCGCATCATCATTTCATCATAATAAAAGTCAATTAGCAAACTCTTGTATGATGGCAGTTTGGTTTCGTACATCATTAACTCGACATGGCCACAGTTGAAGTTCATTACAATGTACAAGGAGATGAATTTTCCATAATTTAAAAAATTCAAATTCCACACTTATGTGTATGTGCCAGTGTTATGACAGGAGAAAGTCAGCGTAGGACTACCTTCAAGAGTTGAAAATGCTCTTATGACAAAGGTAAAGGTCGATGGAAAGCGAAAGGGCTGATCCTGGGCAATGGCAAATAAATCCTGGAAAGTTTGCAAATCATGGAAAACAGAAGAGATCAGCCGAAAGAAATTGTTCAAGGTGTCAAAAACAAGAACATCACATACAATACATAGTGTGGCGTTCAGTAAACATGAATCATCAGAGAGTTCCATGCATTTCTGTAAGCTAATCAGTTCCATTAATAACAGAAGCTTTACCAAGGCATGTTATTCCATATTTGTCAAAACAGAGATCTCGCAAATGGAAGACTGGGATTGAACAAGGGAGATAAGAGATGGTACTGATTGAATTTGAAAACAAAGTCAGCACAATAATCTTTACATCTATGAAGTATGGTTTACAAATCACAATCTAATCTCTGCATACTAATTTAAATTTCCTTCACAATTGTCTAGTACAATCATGTTTGCAGCATGAGCATGTCTTTTCTAAAAATGAGTGTAACAACACTTACTAACATCTCAATGCACTTGTCATCTGAATAGAACATACCAGAGCAAAACACAAGAATTTGTAGCAACATTAAAATTAGGAAAATTTGTCAGAAATAACCTTTTAAATACAAGTTTTTGCGAGAAACAACCTTTTAAAAAAGATCTGGCAAAATAAGACCTTAAAAAGAAAATATTTTGCGAGAAATAACCTCGACCCATTTTCCGGCATTGACCAAGCATTTTTCAACATTGACTCGTTAAAACCAAACATGTGGAGGACATGTGAAGTGCATCTCTTATGTTTGAACTCTGTTTTTCTCCATTTTTCGACATTGACCAAATATTTTTCGACGTTGAATACATCATTATATGAAGGGATATGGGGTTGAAACATAAGACACGTGGATTACGTGACTTGTCATGTTTGGTTTTAGTGAATCGAAGCCGCAAAATACTTGGTCAATGCCCAAAAAATGGGTCAAGGTTGTTCCTCGCAAAAATTATTTTTAAGGTCTTATTTTGCCAAAAAAAATTTAAAATGTTGTTTCTCGCAAAAACTTGTATTTAAAAGGTTGTTTCTGACAAATTTTCCTTAAAATTATTAAATATTCTAAAGTTAGTTTCTTAATTACATTGGGAGAATTTCCCTCTAAAATCTAGAGACTATGGTGCATCCAAATGGTAAAGGCAATCCTCCTTATCCCTGCCCCACACGTACTGAAAACCAACAAAACATTGTCATTTATCAACAACAACAGATAGCTATTACTTCATTCCTCATCTTTCTACAACTTTAAGGCAGAGTTCTTTTTACCATAAAAAAAGACTTTCAGGTCTAATAAGCCCTAGTAAGTTCATTTAACTAATCAAAAGCAAGTTTAGACGAGGGCTACAAGGTTCAGATACGTTCTGGTCACATCAATTCAGAGGTCTTTAGGTCAATAGAATATAGCCTAAGCCTGAAAATCATAATTACAGATAAATACATATATAACAGCCATCATGAATGCATGAGGCAGATAGGTACATCCCAATAGTAAGGAATCCCCCCTTCCCTTTCCCATGTACTCAAAACCGATGAAGCAACATCAGCAATGAGAACTGATAGTCCAAGACATGTTGCTTTATTTTGCAAGTTTAAGCATTTACTTGTTCTTTTCACCTTAGATATAGTTCCGGGTCTAATAAGTCTGAATAAGGACTAGTAATTTCAATTCACAGCTAAAGTCATGTTAAGGTAAGTGCTACTAGGTTCAGATAAGGTCAGATTATTCAAAGGTTTTTATTTAAAAAGAACATAGCCTAAGCCTCTTAATACATAGAAGTACATGATGGTCATCATTAATGCATGAAGCAGTCCAGCTAATCAACGGATAGTATGAGGCATATATTCATACTCATACCTCGCCAATTGCAGCCAAAGTTTGCTGCTGATCTGGTTTTTGACTCAACAAATTGTCTAAGAAGTACTGTACTGATCTCTTCACCTGTAAGGCCATTGAGAATTTGTTCAGTTAAAAGTAGCAGAGACACAGGAAGCGTTTGTATTTGCTAAATCTTTATACCGTTGAGAGATCTCCTGTAGGCTGAAGTGCTCCAAGATCAATGAGATTTTTTATCACCTGAGTGAATGAAGTTCATAAGAAAATATGAATAGGATTTCTCGTGAAACTGAAGATAAAGTAAAAAAAAAAAAGCTGCGAATTCTATTAAAGCCATCAACAGATATCTTTCATCTATTTAAAAAAAAACACAGGAGCTAATCAAGCATATACTCTTGGTACTATATGACAATTTAATAGATTAGAGGATTAGAGTTATCAACTTCCAACATGAGCCAAAACCTTTCCACAAAAGCTAAGCCTTAACCAAGAGAAAGTAGCTTAAGAACTCAATAATGGGATGCTACCAAATCATGTATTCCCATGCCCAATCAGCTTCCGAAACTGTATGTATTATTGCTGATTGCCAAAACCCGTTAGAGCAAAGCAACAAATTGCATAACAATACCTTTCTTGCGTCTTTCTCATAAACAGCATAAAACAAATCCAGCAATCTCTCTCGCGTAAAAGTTTTAATTTCTCCCATCATTCCAAAATCGTAATAGATGATTGCTTCATCCTTATCAATAGCAAGATTTCCAGGATGAGGGTCAGCATGGAAGAAGCCTGTTTTCAATATCTGCAAGGATTCAAAGAGGAGAAAAGAAATTATTGCAACAAAAATCATGAGCCCCTCATTTAAATTAGAATTTAAAGAATTATACAAATTGTATAGTCAGATTGCCTGATCTTTTCCAGTTCTGGCAGGACATATCGATATACTTTTCTGATACTAGAACAGGAAAGTTGACAAGCTTATCAATGAAAACTACAGCTGGTTTTTTCCTGACTATACCTATTGAGGCCCTATTATTTTCAACTGATTTAAATTAAAGTGAAGTGATTGTTATGATAAAAAGAAATGACATTTTCTTACCAAATTGAACTTTTACTCATGCAAACCGATTCTTGTTGATTAAAACTGATTATTTCTGATTCTCTAGTCTTTTATACCCCATAACGAAGTACAAAATTCCTCTGATTAACTTGATTTTTATTGATCAAAACTGATTTTTGCCAGAAGTGGTTTCTATAAGTTGAAGAGGGTAGGGCCTATCTCAAACAAAAGTCTCAAATTTTTGGAAGACTATCAAACCTGAGTAGGCAAGTACTCGAAAAATTTAACGTATAATTGAAAAATATTCTTGTAACAGTTTCCAGAAAAGGATCAATAGTCTCAAACGCAGTTGGTTAATTTAACAGATACGAGGAAAAATAAAAGAACAGAGGCTGGAGTGGTTAACAAGAACACTATCAAACCCTTGTCATTGAGAGTTGAGATTTTTCTACAATACCTATAGTGAAACAATATATTAAGACAGGTGATCACTGAAGCATCAACAAAGTATCCTCTTATATCACAGTGGCATTTTGACTCTTTCACAGGTTAGAATGCATGTACAGGCCTCCCAAAAAAAGCCATGAGCATCCTGAAAGTTCAGAATTATCAAGCATATGGTACCTGAATTAAATATGCTTCAATAGCACGTGACGCGATTTGAGGACGATTATAGCCACGTGCATCCAACTTATCCAGCCTATTTATTTTAATACCTGTTTGATAGATAATCAATGTAATGGGATAAACACGCATCAAAAGCTTCTTACAGAACTAATTCATTGTAGTTCAACTCAGTACATAAATAGTATATAGCATCATACCTGGAACATATTCCAAGGTCAATACCTTTAAGGCAGTGTAATCCCAGTGAACCACCTGCAGCAAGAGAAGGCAACAATCATGATGTTTTATTAGACTACTTAGCAATGAAGGTCAAAAACAGATGTAAAGAATAACCAAAAAATAGAGAAGACCAACAGAAGGAAACTCACAGGGACTCGAACCCATTTGACATTCCGAAAATCCCGGCGGAATCTATCAGCATTTTTACCTTCGTTGATGTAATCTATTTCTTTGTACAAAACTCTGCAGCTCAATTTGAATGTGCAAATTTCAAAGGTTATTTGAGTTTCAATGAAACTAATGCAAAAGCATGCAGTGGCCAAACAATCTAACGCAAAGATTAAATGCTGACTGAAGAAAAGAGGATAAAATGCCATCCAAGGACCTGAATATTATTTTTCATCTTAAAACAAAAATCCAAATATTGTCAGATATCCTTAATTCTTCATAAGAAGAAGTATTGAGGGTCATAGTGTAGTATTTCCTTTGATTCATAATATAAGATCTAACAATGATATTCTTCTGTTACACAGAAGTAAATGATAATCCTTATAGAAAAACAATACAGTAAAAAATGCAAATTTTCCAATATTACCCGCCTCTTTTTCTTATCAATGTTCTATACAATCTTTAAGAGGGCTAGCTAATCTGTCTGCATTCTGCTACAATTAAGTGACCTACATTATAAAGCAACGGGGGTATTATGTATAAAAATAATCAACCAAATTCCAATAGAGATGTTCAATGTCATAATTACACTTTCAATAGCATATTTTATTATTCCAATACTTCATACGCAAGAAAATATTGTACTGTCTGCAAGAAAGAGGTTTAAGATCAAAATAATGTATATGAGATCAACAGCTTTCTATCAAGCAGAAGAGGTATATTAGTAACTGGTGGCTTACTGTAAGTGTTCGCCTACTAAGAATATATGGTTGTCAAAAAGGAACAAGAAACACTTACGTTTTCCAAAATTGTCACATTTGAACGAAAGCTCTGACATGAAACATGTATCCTTTGAGCTGCCAGTTATAAGGAATTTTTCATCACATTACTGCTAAGAACTGATATAAGGGGGGAGGAACACTTTAGGAAGTAGTTTAATAAGTTAGTAATTAGTAGCTTGGAGCACTGTAACATAATTCGCTATATAATTCGCTTTTCCAGTTCGTGGTTCACCCAAAATGGGCCAAAAATAGGCCAAAACCGACCATAATTCGCTTTTTTCGGATCGCAATTCGCAAGGAGATTAGGGAATTATGTTACACTGGCTTGGAGAATAAGTTAGCTAGTTAGTTAAGATAGAAAGTCCGTAAATAGAGGAAATTAGAGAAGGGAAGACATGAGGAATATTGCTAAGAGTTTTGGTTAGCTACTTGGGAGAGATTCAAGCCTCTCAAAAGCTTGATATTATCTTAATATTTACATTTCTATTAATCAAAATTTCCATTTTCAGCTCTTAATCACCTTCACTAATTGTCCCAGCTGAGTCGATTCATAGCAGTTACAATCAACGGTGAACAAGATAGCACCAACAAATAACTGAACTCTTCAAAAATATCAGGGTAGATTGCAACATTATTCGAGAAAAGTCAAGCTTAGTCCCAAACCTGGGGTGCTGAGTTCCCAAGCAAATTAGACAGCGTACAATACAGCCAAAGGGAGGGGGTCCGGGAAGGGGAGGACATTCTAGTGCCTGAAAATACCCAGAACATAGTTTTTCATGAGTTTGTGGGCAAATCAGGAGTGTGAGGATTCTGGATTGTTGCCTGATAAATATATTCTGTGAACATGACAATTATGTTGTTACAGTGGCAATATCCTCTGTTGTCTGTAAAGTGATGCACTAGCCAAACTAATCTCCTCAGAAGTCAGCCCCTGAGTAGATTTCCTTGAGCATTGTTAGTCTAACTATTATTCTGAGCCAAATCTGTCTATTATATGCCCCTCCCTAAAGTCTTAACTGACCTTTCTGTATAAATCGACTCAACAATGTGGTGGCCCAAGTAAGAGAGAACCAGTTTCAATTATGTTATTATGATCTATATTGTCGCTCCAAAAGAATTCTGCTTCTTTAATTCAATTCTATTTAAACTGCCCTGTGATGAAAGTAAAAAGGGCAGATGACGAGTGTGACCTCGAGGACCGTGCTCAAGAAACATGGAACTGACTTAGGGAAACTTATACATAGCGATTCTGGTGCCTATTACTGAAGATAAAAAAGTTTAATTGCAATTGCATAAGGAGCTGCTGATAGGTTGGAGCAGGAACGGAGCCCATATAGAATCATTTTCACTTTACTGAGAATCAGTGTCAGGAAGAGTCCATGGAAAGTGGAGCGAGAAGTAATGGCTCCAAAGTCCAACCCCACATTTCTATACTCATGGAGATGGTGAATTTAGAAAGGCAGGGAAGGAATTAAAACCCATCATCACATACAAACCTCTTCCCTAAGTTCCTATCAGTGCACCAATCACATGGGATTTCCACCAAGCACTGTTGGGAAATCTTTAGCCACTGGTCGGCAGCATCCATGGCCAGTGGTGACAGGCTCAAGATTTACCACTATCAGCAAAGATGAACTTTATAGATCCCAACTTATAAGAGATTGGCAGGAGAAAGAAAACTAATCCCCCCAGTAAGTCAGAAACCAACTGAGGATCTCAGACTGCCACTCCCATATTTCTGTTACACATGGGTTCCCCCAGGCCAGACATGCATAAAGTTAAAGGCAAAGGGGTGTCGATGTAAGCTGAATTGAATAAGATACTATAGATGTACAGTGTGTACTCCCTCTGACCTTTGCCATTGTAAGAAAAACTAACTGTTTTGTCTCATTAAGTAGTCAAATTATAGTTTCCCAAGAATAATTGGTTTAATGGGAAGTACTTTTACCCATAAAATGTAATATACCTCTGATTCAATTTTTTAGTTTCATATATTCTCATATATATTTGACAAAGGAATCAAAATTGACATTCTTGATCATTTCATCAGAAAAGACATCGTAACACCCGAATGCCAGCAAACAATACAAATTCTAGTATTCTACTACTCCTCTTGTAGTCGAAAATTAAAAGGTAGAACTGAAAGCGGAAAGAACAGCACCTATTCCTCTAAAAGAAAATAACAAGAAACAATCAACTTAAAGAAAGAAACATCAGTGGATATCATAAACAGCAAAAAGGAAAGAACAATAAGGTTTAGAACTTACGTAGCACATTCTTCATATATACCAATCCAATCCCTAGTTGGACCCCCTAGAGATTCACTATTCTGGAAAAATTCTGCTATCAGCTTCAAATTTTCTGAGTTCAAAGAAACAACTTGAGTAAACTGTTTTATACACAAAAAATGTAGAAGTTTAATACATACAACATTTGTTGTGTATCAACCAATAATTCAAGTAAAATTTCATCATATATCTTGAAAAAGATCAGCATTTATGATGTAGCATCATGGAGTGTAACTGGTTGTCATAAATTTATCTTTGTATTCTATAGTTTGCTTTCTTTCCCTCTCTCTCTCTACATTTTTGAAAAACTATATCTAAAGCCTTGAGTCAAATTTCCACAATTTCAAAAAAAAAAATAACACTTTATACAAAAGCTTGAAACAAAAACAATCATTTATTTGAAACCTAACAGTATGAATTTTTACTCCTCAAATACTTTTGTGCATGCATTGCATGCACTTCTTAGCTTGTCTATTAAGCTCCATCACATAAATCTCATCATCACGAAACACAAAGCCTGTGAGTTCCAAAATAGAGCAGGAGATAAATCGGTAGACACTAGTGAAAGCCTTGTCATAACTCATACTAGCTAAGTAAGAGGGGGAGCTAGATGGAAAGTTATAGTTCTTAATTCAGTTCAATAGAAGGAAAGAACAAGTACTTCATTAATCTCTAAGGAAGTCTGTGAGACATTTTTCAAAATGGAAACCAAAAGTCAAGCATCACTTACGCAAATCGATATCGAAAAGCCTCTTCAAGCCCGGCCTTTGAACTTTTACGACTACTTTCTCCCCATTATGCAAGATAGCTCGATGAACCTACAAGAAGCACTCACAAGGTTTAAAGTCACTGAAATGATTAAGTATTTAAAATGCAGCACGAACCAACCTACAAGTCATAGACTCTAAAGTATCCTTGCATCATTCTAATCATATTGTATTCTTTTGCATTATATCCAGTATATGGAAGGCTATGATGCAAGAAAGCTTCTAGGCAATAATCACAAGTCTAGCGATTCCGTAAAATTAAAAGTATGATGAGGTTTACTAATTTACATTCAAAATAGCTTTGATTAGCGCAAACATTTTCAGGAGACAGATTCTTTGTTTTTGCATACCTTCTCCATCACTTAAAGATTGCCCCATTCCCATTTTGTTATTTTATTAAGAGTTTTGTTTCCATTCTAAAAAAGAGTTGTGATGAGTTGGTAAGTAGTTTTGTCTTTTTGAATGTGGGGTAACATAAAAAAGTAGAGACAAGGTAAAGGCGCGTAGACACAATCTCATTGCCCTGAAAGAAAGCTCAATGGGTGGATCTTCTTTTTCTATTCAATCCACGGGAAGGAAATGAAACAATCTTTTAGGAACAAACTAAAAAGAAAAGTGGGGCAATATTTTAGGATGGAGAGAGTATTCACAAAAAAAACAAAACTAAAGTATCATGTATCAGCTCAAACTGATATGGCCTCTTGCAACATAAAATTGCATTAATTTGAATAGAACATCCTCTGTTAGATGAAGAAATATTATCTCATCCAGATATTTTGTCAAAAATAGTATAGTGGCAGTCTATCTTGGAGTAGTTGAACAGGAGGCCACCCCATCATCTTCCCCCGTAAACTCATCATTAAGATTATCTGCTTGTTTTGTCCATGTTAAAAAAAACCATCATATTGGGACTGAATTGCTGAGAGAAATATAACTTCAATATCCTCAAGTATAAAGGATCCCTTGTCTATCTTATAAGAAGTTTTACATCTTTAGTGCTTCAAAGTTGCCTTTTCCATCTAAGGAAGGTCGTGATATAGGAAGAATAATATGGAGGTCATCAGCATTAAGATTTTGATGACTAGGTTCCTAGTTTCCTATAGCTGTTCTGGAAAGACGAAGTTGCATAGATCCACAGGGCTAGCTACTTCATTATTGTGCTATGATCCTTATGGATTCACAGAAATGAAATTGTTTCTGTGATGCATGACAGTAACATCATATACACTGGGGTTCATAACTGAACTGGTGAGAAGAAATGAAGAGGCAATTTTATTTAGAAAGGGATGGGAGTATAATGCAACTGCAAAACAGCTTAAAGGAGAGAGACCTAGTCATTGATGGAGAGTAGGACGAGAAGAAGATATGCCTGATATTGGATGAGGCAAGGAACCTAATAAAAAGGATAAGAGGAAGGCAGCAATAGGGTAGGTAATTTTGTCAATGGAAGAGTCCTGCATAAAGGGGATAAAAGAATATTAGCCTAATCTACCCATCAAGAATGTTATGGGCTGGTTCATGAAATGGCAGCAGAAGAAGCAGAAGGAATAAGAAGACTGCTTTTGTTCTTAGAGATTTCTCACAGGTTCTGGAAAATCTGAAGGTTCCGGATTGAGGTAGTAAAGAAGCAAAGATCATTGTTCCTGATATTCTTGTTACAGCACAGTCCTTTGTTTTTGCATAATTAGGGAAGTTCCTAGATCTCAAGTTCCTCCAGCCAATGAATGGCAGTTCATGCCAGGGGTTGTCTCTTTGCCTTAATATATGTATTGCCAGACGAAGAAAAGAAAGGTGAACTCAGTCTCTTACAATGTTGTCAAGCTAGCTACTTAGGTCCCGGACTCCATATTGCCTCAAGTACTCTTATCACATCCTCAACACTTTGACGTGGGTATGGACACTTGGACACTTCATTTTGGGAAAGTGGGGGGGGACATGGAAAAACTCACAAAAATAGCCGAACCCATGTCTAATTCATATACCGGAGTACGAGTAGGATAGCATGCTAGTTGAATTTGAGTTCAGTCAAGTGGTGGAAACAGACTATCGACTAATTTTGACTTGTTAGGAGTATTTCTGTGCATATATATTCGACAAAAAGTCCCCACAGACTGAAGATAGCCATATAATGAATTCGTTTGCTTTCAGTGAAACGCCAGGAAAAATAATATATCAATCTATTACCCATTAGAGATAGGCCTTCCTAAGAATAAACATACTGGGTTCACTAATGACCGTGATTACCACTATGATTAATAGACAAAGAAAAGACAGAAAGTGGATACCTGACCAAGACTAGCAGCAGCAATTGGCTGATCTTCAAATTCTTTAAAGAGAATGTCAACAGGGGCTCCAAGCTCGGCCGCAATGAACTCTCTTGCTTTCTTTGATGAAAACGCAGGGACTCTATCCTGAATTCCATTAATAAAATTCGTAATTAGCTAATTGTAGATTGTATTGCTAAAAAACTTTGGGTCCTTCACATATATATTAAGCATACAAAAAGCAAACAATATTTTTGCAAATCCACATCTTTCTACCTGCAACTTGGCAAGCTCGTCCACGTACTCTCGAGGAAATAGATCAGATCTTGTAGATGACAGTTGCCCCACTTTAATAAAAGTAGGACCAAGCTGCAGCACACGTTCCCTCAGCCATGCAGCAGTTTTTTTCCTTCTTTTCTTCTGCACATACAGTAATGGAACGTTTGAAAATGAAACTTACAAACAATAGTACTGGAGAACATGATCCCAACATGATGGAAGCAATAGGCATTAAAAAGAATTAAAAAAGTAAATTGACAAGCAAAGCAACATGAAACTTACTTGCTTCTCTTCATCTAATCCACCTATGTATGCCCATTTTGCATTCTCAAGTAAAACACGTATACGAAGAGAAAGAACGAATGACCAGACATCGATAGACCTTTGGACAGAATTGTAGTTGTCATTCGCCCAACTAAACGCTGCATCACTTGGCATTACCCTTGGCTCCTCTAGAGGAGGAAGTCCTGCATCAACTAGAACTTTTGACCTCTGAACCAAGGAGGAAGCACTTTCTCTCTTAACTATGCTCACTCCATTAATGTGCTTGTTTGCTCCATTAATGCCCTTGCTTGTTCCATTAATGCCCTTGCTTGCTCCATTAATATTCTGCTTGATACCATTCACTGATTTAGCCTTGTTAGTAGATGAATTTCTTGAAGTTTTCATCACTTCATTAGTTGGCAACATTGTGACTGGCCGGTTATTGCTTTCCAAATCTGATGGCTCCTTGGTCTGTCGCATCTCCACCTGAAAACTGAAGCCTTTACGAAATGCCGGTAGATTACTGACAGACCTCTCAAACTTGTGAAATCTTCTCCCAGAGATTGAGCATGAAGCACTAAGGTCATCAACTGATGTTCTTTGTTGATATAACTCCATATTGCGGCAACAATAGCTCTGTGAAGCTAGTATTGCCGTCATTTAATCAAGATCTGACGAAAACTGATCAAATACAAACTGTTTTACAACTAATTTTAGAAGACTGGCAAGTAACAGAAATAAAGTAATCACAGAACTAAATTCAGATGTAAACACACAATCATGAAAGAGAGACAAAACGAGTTATTAAATAGCAGAACCACAAAACATGATCCAATGAGCAATCAAAATACTCATGAACTCTTCTCTCATGATGACATTAAGAATCACATAAACATTGTAATGCATAAATGATCATAGTCTAAACTTGAACAGCGAAATTCGAAACAAAAAGAGCCATAAATTATAAACCTACCAAGCTCAAATTTTCCCACTAGCACAATAAAACATCAATACACACTGCAAAACATTTACAATATATTGTACAAAAAAAAACCATTCAAATTGCTTAAACACACTAGTTGAAATTTCATACACAAAGTAACCCCACTAACTAAATACAATCCATAATCAACTTCAATTAAACACATGGCGTGCAAGAAACATATACCCACATGACATTTTATTGAATTTACAGTAAAACACAAAAAAATCTTACCTTTCAGAATGACCCAGTATCAAAACAACACGCAACCGTCAATTCCTTCAAAAACCCAGAAAACTTATTAATCAGAAAAAGTCAAAATCAACTTGATTTTAATCGTTCATACCCAATTTAACGATTCAAAAAAGGAAAATTCAGGTGGGCATCTAAATATATAGAGGAAATAGAAAAAAATTGAGAGTAGGTAATAGTAGTTAAGTTTATAGCCAACAAATTTCCAATTTTTTTAGTGAAATTTGGATTCTTATTTTCCTTTTTCTTCAGGTTGCTTTCTTAAAATAAAAATAAAAAAGGGGGGAAAATCCAAAAATGAAAGAAGAAAAAAAGAAGGAATTGGGATGTTTTCATATGCTTTACGCATGAAAGAGTGCCATTCAGTTTAATGGATGCAATTGCATATCGTGTACTGTTGAACTGTTGGTCCCATCAACGGCTGTGATTTGTAATATTGTCACAAATTTTGGTGCTGAAAGATGACTGGCCATTTAGTTAGTTACTCTGTTACTGTCACTTTTGAGACTAATAGTATGTTGACGTGTCCTTTGCTGTTACCTCTAAGTCTCAATTCAGTTAAACGGTTCAATTCTGGTTCGAACCAAAACAGTTTGGTTGAATTCAGTTCAGTTTATTTCACTTCTTTTTTCCCAATTAATTGATTCAGTTTAAATTTTTTCAGTTTCAATCCGATGCAGTTAATTCATTTTTCAGTTCAGTTCAGTTATAGTTGTCTTTTGGTTTGACCCATACAGTTTCAGTTTGAAACAATTGACTTTAACCTATTACTATCAGTTCAACAGTTAATTTCAGTTTGGTTTTGGTTAATTTTGGTTTCGTATTGAAAACCACACTAGTTTGGGTGAAAACCGATATTGGTTATGACATATATATATGCATCCTTTTTTGACTTATTGTCATGTTTCGAGTCAAGTATTTAGCCATCCCAGTTAATTTGGAATCGGTTGGACTTGTTATCGTTTCGGTTAATTTTGTCATAACCAACAATATCATCAAGAGATGTGTCTATATTTGTCTACAAAAGCACAGTTGAAAGTTGCCTTTATTTACAATAAAATTATTATATTAAAGGTCTAACTTTTTGGTTGATATTCAAATTTTTAATTTAACCTTGTATATTTTTTTGTATGTTGATTATAATTACGTTAGTGATACTAAAATCCACATTGATATGTATGATAACTTCATAACACGTAATGTTACTATGCAGTATAGTTGTTCTTTGGTCGAAAAATTTATGATTGACAGTCATCAAGGTGATTACGATTGATAATGATGAATGATCATAATCGGTGATGATGATGATTAAAGTTGATAAACACAAACTAATACGAGTATAACATGACCAAAGTCAGTTTAAGGCGGATAATCATTAGGCTAAACTAGATATCATATAGATCAATATATTGGATTTGGAGTACATGTTAATGTATATATCAATGTATTAATTGCATTTCAAGTATAGATTAGTATAAACACAAGCTAATATGAATTATTAGAGTATAGAATAGTCAATATAAGTAGGAAATCATTATCCTAATCGTCCTTGAGTGTAATGCATTTCAAAACTAAAACACCTATTCAAATGATTCAAAGTACTTATTGGACTAAATGAATGTGTCAATGATAGTCGATAACCTAATCGTCTTGTTGAAACTAAAAGCATCTAATTGAACTGAAACATGCATGTTGTTATTGGATTAGATGAATGTATCAATGTAAGTCGATAAACTAATTCACGATGACTATACTCTATTTAAGTTAATCATATTTAAGTTCAATTAATTTTGAAACTCAAAACATCTACTTAGATTGAAAAAAGATTTTATTGAATAAGATAAACGTATCGATGTAAGTCGATAAGCTTATTAAAGGTAACAATACTCCATTTAAGTTAATCGTCATTAAGCTATTTTCATTTTAAAACTCAAAACATCTACTTGAATTGAAAAAAGTTATTACTAACCTTGACAAAGCTAATCCCTAAACTTAAAAGTCAATATGATACATCTATTTAGTTGAAATTGTTGTAAAGGTTGTAATAAGCTCGATTTACAATTGTAGTTAATCATTTAATAAGATAAGTTCACTATTCACATAAAAGCGAGTATAATCAAATTATCTGATCATTAGACTTTATCGCTTTAATACTATAATAATAACAACAACAACAACAACAATAATAATAATAATCACTATTCACATAAAAGCATGCAGTAGTGTACAATATTTATCATCAATCTGGTTCTGTATCATCTCGACCAACCTTCGGAGTAGGGGTGTTAATGAGCCAGGGTGGCTCGCAAACTATCCGAGCTCGGCTCGGTCAAAACTCGGCTCGAGGGGGCTCGGCTCGAGGGGGCTCGGCTCGAGTTCGGGATCGGCTCGAGACCATAACGAGCTGAGCTTGAGCCTCCTTAAGTTCGGCTCGATAGTTCGTGAACAAGCTCGAAACTATTTTAGATAGTCTTTATGTAAAAAAAGTAATGTCCCACATCGATAAAAAAAGTAAACACCAACCTTGTTTTTCCTATATAATCTTATTACCCTTTAAGTCTTTAATTACAATTATTATTTGATTTGTCTTATTTTATAATGTTGGACAATTATTAAATATACAATACCCAAAAATTTGAACTAGTATAAATTTAATTATTCTACTATTATAATTCCATCACTTTAATTATTTGTGTAAACATCTTGGAAAAACAAGACAGCTAGCAAGCATTTCATATTTACATTTGGAGAATACTGTACATGGCAGTAAGCATTAGAGCATGCAGCCAATTATTTTGCTGGGTTTTACAAGTCCCGCATCGAAGAGGAATGAAAAGCAAAACATTACAGTTGCATACTTGCATATATAAGACTAAACCAGACATGCATTACTTTCACCTCTTCTTGGCTCTTGCTGCGCCAATAGTGGAATCTCCAGTTGGGATTTTTAAAGTCCCGCATTGGAGAGGAAGCAAGAGTAACAAGGCACCTATTATATTAAAGGGGCTTGTATAGGTAGGAGCCTAATGTATGATTATTGGGCCTTAGAGCATCACCAATGGGTTGGTTGGTCTTTGTTAGTCTTTAAGTTTTTGTCATTCTCTCTCTTTCCCTCCTTCTTACACCTCACATTCCACTAAACCCCACCAACTCATCTTTTTTTTCTCACAATGGGTGGGTTAGTCTTACTTGGTTTTTCTATTTCTCTCTCTTACTTTGTTATATTCTACCATATACTCTCTCTCCTATCCGAAATGTTTTCATTTTTTAAATGAAGTAGATAATTTGTATTGATATTTAAATTAGTGATAAATCTAATCATTATTTATGCATTTTAATGATTAGAAAGAAAAGTAGGTTGGGAAAAAGTGTGGTAAAATATGTCGAAATTGGACTCTATTTATAGATTAAAAAAATGTATAGTCATTACTGTAATTTTTGAAAAAAAATTATCAGCAGAATTTTTTATATTAACGTTACAAATATTTGTAACGTTAATAACACTGTTGTTAATCCCCTAGAACTGAAAAGCAGAACCTGCAGGCCACGTGGACATCACCCGTTGGTGCGTGAGTTTGGTGTGACATCACAAGATCAAAGTTTACAGTTGCCAAGAGTAAAACGCTGGGCTTCACTCTCCTTTTCCATTTATTCACCAGTACATGTGTCGTTTGACACTAAATTTTTATTAAAAAATTAAATAAATGGGCCAGCTTTCCACGGACACGCGGCAACACACTGCTCCTCCTATGCACGCCATCCGAGGTGCATCTGGTCTGGAAATCCAGACCAACCAACTCCAAGGGCCAATTGCCCCAATAGTAAAACCAAGTAAATCTAGCTTTACTTTTTGCTAGACCAACCCAAAACCATCCCATTGTACATGCTCTTATATATTTAATATGGATAAGTCTGACATCTATCCTTATTAAGCTCGGTGGATGTAAGATAAGTCAAATTTTCTTTTAATTTTTGATATTGAAGTTTACGAGCCAAGCCGAGCTTAAATCTTTCATCTTTTCGAGCTCTAGCCGAGCCTAAATCTAGTTCGTCGAGCTTCGAGCTCGAGCCGAGCTTGGACATGTTCGGTCTCGCTTGTTAACACCCTACTTCGGAGTATGAACATTCAGCTTTGAAAAGTTTGAGTTACTCATTTGTTGAGCTTGGTGTTGGGTTTGAAACTTTTGAGCTTGGTATTTTTTTTTCCAACTTTTTTGTAGGTAGGATGAAGTACCCTGTCCAACTTGGTATTTTTTGTCACTTGCTGATTTGGTAAGGTTGTAAGATGTATTTTGATAGCGAAGTATGTTATTGTAATTTGATTTTTTTTTTTGTACTCCATCCGTCCCAAAATACTCTTGACACTTATTAAGGCATGTAGTTTTAGATGATAATTTGTTGTTTGGTTATCAATTGTTATTTTATTGAAAAGTAGATGTGATAAGAGTTAGTAGTTAGTAAAAGTAGTATTATTTTATTTTAAGGAGAGAGAATGTGGGTCATGGTTAGAGTTGGTATGTAATAGGAGTAGTATTATTTTATTTGGAGGAGAGGGAGTGTGGGCCAATGTTTAAAAGGTAGAATGATTAAAATAATAGTGGGTCATATCCAAAAATAGAAGTGTAAAGAGTATTATGGGACAGATGAAAAAGGAAAGTGTAAAGAGTATTTTGGGACGGAGGGAGTATTTATTTATGCTCATTTTCTTTTGGCTTGTGGATGGGAAGGAGCCTCTGAATTAAAGGAGCAGACGTCTTAGTTCTTAGAATTAGAATATCTTATGTATACATTTAAATCTTGTAATTAATGTATAATATATTGTAAATTACTATTGTGTTAATAAATTTTTTTGTTTCCTTTAAAGTATATAACTTCCCTTTTGATCTATTACCATTCAATTTATAGAGCTTATTTAAAATTATACTCCCTCCGATCCAAAATATAGTTCCCATTTCCATTTTGGGTGTCCCAAAATATAGTTCCCATTTCCATATTTAGCTCCACATTTTTCCGTAATTTGTCTAGAAAAACCATGTCCCATCATTTATTTGCTTCTTGAATTTTGTTTTTTGCTTTGTTTATTCAACCCAAGTGTTACAATTAATGCTCTTTCACCAATTATTCTCCATTCTCTCTCCTAAAATCATCTGATTCCATACAATATTTATTTAACTAAACAAAAAATCTTTATTATCTCTCTTAGATTCTACTTGCATAAATTAACGTGAAAAAAGGGAAATGGGAACTATATTTTGGGACGGAGGGAGTATTAATCATACAACATATGCTAAAAAAATACAAAATAATTATATTCTTAAAATATCCTAAACCTCAACTGTAGAGCATGCTTTAAAAGTATATTAATCATATAACATATCTTTTTAGCTACATATCTTGGAGATTTAAAATTTTCATACAGGTATTCTTATACAGATTGTAAATTTTTGTGTGTATTGTTTTTTTTGACAGGAATGTGTGTATTATTGTTGACTATTCAAAATTTAACACTTAAATTAAGAAGGTAATATGCTACTTTTTTATTTTAACTAGTTGTTAGATACAATTAATTTGTCAGCTTTAGACTGTTTGCAACAAATTTGCGTATTCATTATGTCATATTTAATGTGTGTTATAAATTTGAAGTTACACATAGTAGATGAATCCATGTGTTTTTATCAGTTTCTATAAATTAAAGGTGTCATATCATTGTTCGTTAATGATTTAGGAAAATAAATAAAATTAAGTAATTAGTTGTTATAGTTTGAAACAGTTTGATTCAGTTCAGTTTGAAACAGTTTGATCCCGTTTGATTCTATTCAGTTTAGAACAGTTTGAAACAGTTTTTAGTTAATTTCAGTTCCGTTTAAATTCAGTTCGGTTCAGTTTATAACAGTTTTCACAACGGTTAATTTCAGATCAGTTTAAGTTCGGTTCGTGCTTCAGTTCAGTTTCAGTGAAGTTAAGTTATAGTTCACTTTAAGCAGTTGGCTTTTGATTATTTCACTTTTCAGTTATGGGTCATTTCAGTTCAGTTTATTCAGTTCAATTGGCTATCAGTTTGCAGTTCACCCATCAGTTTTTAACCAAACTGACAACTCTACCTGTAACCTCGTCACCAACGGTGAAAGATTGATGAGAAAGGTTTGATAACTCGTTTGGACTCGTATCAAAGTAATTTCAGAGGTTGGAAGTACCAAAGTAAATGAAAAGTTAGTACCAAATTACAGTAAAATTGGTACTAAAATAGTCACTTTGGTATTGATATTAAAGCACACTTTGATATCAATTTGACTACACTTTGATACCAGTTTAGATTTTAGTTTGGTACCTTTTCAGCTTATAATATTACCAAATAACCATTATTAGAGTCCAAATTGGACTCGAACAATGAGATGTCAAACCAAGCTCGTGAAACATGGAGAGGAGCTAGTAGTAACTACAACGTGTAATAATAGTACATATATATGGTGGCATTTTCTTTATCTTATTTTGCTGGAACTTATTGAAACTAAGGTATTATAATTTATCTGAGCTTATTAAAATTCAATTTATAACGTGTGTTAACTTATATGTGAGAATGGTGACTTGATAGTGTGTATGGTGTGGAGATGAGGTTGCGTGAAGCAGGGCGTTTTCTGAAGACAAAGAAGCCAGGTAGTAGCTAGTGCCCGGGTCGCGCACCAGAAGTACCCGGGTCGGGCACCAGAAGTGCCCGGGTCAGGCATATCGAGCGAAAGTGGAATTTGTCAGTATCTAGTGCCGGGTCGCGCACTTCGGCGGGTCGTGCTCTTTGGTTTTTTTAATCTCGTTTCTTTCAATCCTAAACCTAGAATTAATAGGTTTAGAAGCCGTATAGCATAATCAATCATCATCATCAAAACACAAGAGAGAGAAAACAATAGAGAACTAAGAGAGAGAGCTTTGAGAGATTCATTGAAGAGAGTATTCAAGTGATTTTCTTGCCTATTGTATTCATTGTTCCGCTTGATCATAGTGTAAGAGTTTATCCCTGCCCTGTGGACGTAGCTATCAAATTGATAGTTGTAGGTGTGTTTATATTTCACCTACGCGGTGTGAGCGCGTATTAGATTTGACTACCCCACTGTAAAGGTTTTATTGAAAATTATTTTGTATTGAAAGAAGTCGCCAACAATTATTTTTAGGAAGAATCATAAACCTAATTGGATATGGGAAAAACATAGGGACAAATTATCCAATGTAGATTTCCCCGTCCTGACTCCATAGATGGTTTAAATGAACCAAAGATTGAGTTCGGGGGTGAGGGTACGAATATAGTCATAATGAACCACATTCGCCCAGAGTTGGCCTCTACTAAATATCGATACATTGCAGATTTTATGCCAAAGAATAATCAAATAATGTTTTAAACACCCTAAAAATAATATTTAGTCTAAGTAGGTTCAAGAAACACATAAAAAGACTAATGTTAGTGACATGTTATTAGACAATCAATTTACAGGGAACCTAGCAGGTTGTCCAAATTAATCTGATTAATATTAGAACAGTTCTTTAGGTCATTGATTAGCAAAAATAACATGTGGGTGATAAAAGCATTCAAACAGGACAATCATATGGCATGCATATAATGATCAGGCAAGTATGATGATAATGAAAAATAAATATAAATAAAGAGAAAAGAGGTTAGAATATACAGCAGAGCGATTTTATATTAAAGATCTACATCATGAAATAAGTGGTTAGTAATTTCAATATAAAAGTATAGAATTTATTCAAGGATCCTCAGGATTATACCTATGCGGCTTAGATTGAGGAGCGCAACGATCTTTAGGCGGAGCAATCATGAAACCAAGAACGCTGTGTGAAAGTATTGATTGATTGAAAGTATTTGAGTGTTTGAGTATCCGAAGTGTATTTCAGAGTATTTGAGAGAATTTATGTGCGTGAAATAATAATATCAAAAGCCGTCCGTAATTCGGGAAAATACGGGTATTTATAGGAAAAAGGAAACTTGCGCTCCACGCAAGCCTTGCGCTAGGCGCAAGCCTATATGGCAGGCGCAGTGCCACGCGTCAGGCGCACATTGGTGTGCCTAACGCAACCATCCCAATTAGAGATGCACATGTGTAAACGCGTTTTGAAAAGATAGAAAAGTATATTGCGTCTCACACAAGACTTGCGTCTGACGCAGGACTCTGTGTGAGTCACAAAATCTACGTGTCAGGCGCTCATTGGCTCGCCTGACGCGATATGGCCAATGTGCTGGACACACGTGGCGCACTGAGCGCAGCCCCCGCGTCCGGCGCATATTCTGGAATATTCGAGCATATTCCATTGCGCGTCTTTCGAAGATACTTTTTTATCCCTAAAATTCCGGAGATGGAATTTTACGGATTAAAAATCTGATTTATTTATCAAAGATAATAAAATATTTATGAAAAATATCCATTAAAATAATAAATATTTGATTGGGCTTTTAAAATGGATTTAAAACATTTTATGGGCTTGAAATACAATTAATCATCATGAACAATTAATTGGGCTTTAGAATATCATTTCGAAACACATTTTAGAATGGTTCTTTAGATTGCTCTTCCGTTGAGTCGCGCCAACTAATGCCGCGGTATGTTTCATCACAGGATCTTTAAATGGGGAGACGCGATTATGTGTCTACAGAAGCCCCCCCTTTGACTGAGGTTCAGGAAACCGATAGTCAAAGTATAGGGTGTCGGGGCGGAGAACGATTCTAAACGCTCTGCAGTTTAGAACTGATCTATAACCGCCGGTCTTTGCAAAATAAAGTTAGTATGCAGGACAATAACTACAAGCAATCTGATTACTTGCAGAAGAAGATGTTAGCAGATAGGTGCAAACAACTCAGATAAGGCACATAATGATGCAAAAATGCAAACTTAGACTCTCTAAAGATGCATGAGACGTTATGCAAGGATTTAGGTTAAGCAAAGCTAAGGGATGACACGTCATGCAAGGTCAGGGTTATGCAAGACTAGAATGTATGAAATGCAATGTAAGGTCAGGGTTTTGCAAAGCTGCAATGCAAGGTCAGGATTTTGCACGACTAGAAGATGTGTAGAATGATAGAATGATTAGAAATGCATAGAATGATTTTCGAAAATTGTTTTTAGTAAATAATAAGGGTTCGTAAACGGGGTCCGCGGATTAAAACTTTTTGGGAGTTTGATTTGAATCAGAGGAACCACCACACATAGGAAGCCCCCACTTTGGGTGAGCTTGCCTTGAAATAGGCATTATGAGCCTTGATTGAAATGTACTTGATCTGATATTGCAATGTAGTTGATATGTCTTGAACATTGAAAGTTTTCACTGGGGATTCTTATTTGGGAAGTTGATCTGGGCAAAGTCAAGTATCGCCAGAGACCATGGAATTGTCGGAGAGTCCTTCGGGGAAAACGAGAGTTTGGATTGAAAAATAAAAAGTTTAAATTTATGACTCAAATGAATGGAAAAGGCTTTGACGGGGCTAGGTTCAGACTCGAGTCTATGTCGGGATCTAGAAAGAGATTATGTTCTTACATTCTAGAAAGTCAAATCATTAGACCATGACTAATTTATTTTATTGAAGCAGTCGAACCTCGAGATGAGGATTCCTACGTATCCTTGCGGAATCAGACCATTCGTAGTTCCGTATCTGATTTTTTTTTATTAATTTTTTTTGTGCCCTAACTTTTGCCTAGGCCGCCCTTTCGGGTTTTAAACCTAGCGGGCTTGGACATACCTTGGAGAAGGAGTTAGGATTGATGAAAGGATTATGAGTTTGGATTATATGGATTAAAGGTTTGATGAATCGAAGGGATTTGAATGAGGGGTAGAACTTGTGTGCAAGCCCCCCTAACTTGACTTTTATTTGCCTTTGGCTCTTTCTTTTTGTCCTCTGCGTTTTTGCTTTTTCATTTTTTCGCACTTTGAATTTTTATCACTATTTTATTTTGCCTGGCATTGATATTTTTTTTGTAGTGAGGCTTGCACACAAGTTTGGTTTAGGGTATTGGAAGGCTTGGAGGATTTTTGTGGAGCTTTGATGTTGAAGGGATTATTTGGCTAATG
This sequence comes from Beta corolliflora, assembly GCA_947648045.1. NCBI lineage: Eukaryota > Viridiplantae > Streptophyta > Magnoliopsida > Caryophyllales > Amaranthaceae > Beta > Beta corolliflora. The sequence continues at coordinate 169,856 of CANSZD010000902.1, forward strand.
GAGATGATGGCTTAAAGGATGATGGAGAGAAGAGGGGAATAACTCTTAATCCAAAGTATGTCCATTTTTTTTTTTTTTTTTTTTTTTTTTTTGATTTCAGATCTCTTTTTATTATTATTAGTCAAGTTCATTGGGTGATTTAAGTTTCATCATTGAATTAGAAGCATATATAAAATGATGGAAGGCCAATGAAAATGAAAATGAAAAGAAAAATAAAATGAAATGAAAATGAAAAGGCTATATTAGATGAAGTGTCCTATAGTGACATAGACTCGATGGAAGGACAGAAATGGCTCAGGGTAAAGACTCTATGACTCATCCTAGGAGACTAGAAATAAAAGACTAAGCCTGTTGCATTGTTCATACACTGCACAAACGGGTATCGGTGATGTTGATTCTCGTTGTAGCAAGTATTAGTAGTCTATTGTCATCGACCATGTTTAGCAGTGCATTTGTAGGATCCAACACTAGATGTCAGTTGTTTATTATACTGTTGGAATTCGCAGTAGAAGTTTAGGTTGCACCTTATGAATTTTCTTCGAGGTGTAGGGTCCGGAGTAGACCTTATGGAAGTGATCACGCCTCTAATGTAAAGGCGGTCTAAAATAAGCTTCACACGCCTCTATTGTGAAGGCGGTCAAAAATAATCTTCATGACTCTAAATGAAGTCGGGTGGTGATAGTGCAATTGATGAGCTTTAGAGTAGGCTCACTTTTTTTGTTCCTCCATTAGTTGCTCCTAAGTTGTAATTTCTCGACCGGTCATGAACAGAATCGAGTGGACTTTGCTTGGAAGTTTTAAGAAATGATTTTCGAAATAGGGAATGGAAATGAGAGATGGAAATGGGAAATGGAAATGAAAATGGGAAATGATTGGAGATGGGTATGATTTTGGATTAGTATGGGCTTCACTATGATGGAGACATGGGCCTAACTATATGCAAATGTAGACATGGACTGGGCTGGACTATGCAAGCAGACTGGATTGGGTTTTGGTGATGATAGAAGAGACTAGACTTTGAACTTACGAGTGAGCAAGTAGGCTAGACTTTAAGGAAGACTGGACAATAAGGGAGACTAGACTCTTAGCTTAAGGCAAGCAGGCTAGGCAACTAGACTTTGAACTTACGGGTGAGCAAGCAGGCTAGACAACTAGACTTTGAAACTTACATTAAACTAAGCAGGCTAGACTCAAAGATTGCCTATGGACTTAAGGAATGCTAGACTTTGAACTTACGAGTGAGCAAGCAAGCTAGACACAAAAATTGCCTACGGACTTAGGGAATGCTAGACCTTTAACTTACGGGTGAGCAAGCAGGCTAGACACAACAATGCCTATAGACTTAAGGAATGCTTAGACCTTGAACTTACGGGGGAGCAAGCAGGCTGGACTTTAGAGGAATTTGGGCTATTATGAACTTCTGAAGGAATTGGACTTGACTAGGGTCTACATGGAGATGCAAACAAGACCTAGGATATGAATTGGGCCTAAATGGACCTAAGTTTGGATTAGATTAACATACAGGTTTGATATAGACTTGGAGATGCATATGGGTTTGACAGTGGAAATAGACTAGGATTGGACTTAGAATGGAATGGACTGGGATTAGACTTGGACTGGGCTTGACTTGAACTAGACTCATATGGGCCTAAGATGGACTCTAATGCTAGCGGGCCTAATATGCATGCATGGACTTGAATTAGATGGACCCTATATGAATGCAAAATGGACTCTAATGCACATGGGCTTAGAATGAATGCAAGTGGATCAGATTGATTGGATTGGATTCGATGAAGGTGTTTGGATTGGGCTTGGAATTTTCGAAATTCGTTTTTGAAAGGAACCCCTTGTTTTATCCTTTGTTAGGAAAAGATGATGGATTGACTTCGAAAATAATTTTTTTTTGAAATGTCGTGGTACGATGATGATTAGTAAATGCTTTTGAAAAAGAGTAGAATAGAAAAGGGTGTAGGATTGATTTTTGAAAAATGTAAGTTTTTGAAATTGATTGAATATGGTAAGGTAGATTGATAGGAAAGAGTTGTAGAAGGAATAGCAGGGAGAAAGTGGGAAGAGGTAGACATGCATGACAACTCTAGCTCTACAATGACCCTTTAGATGCATTTTTTTATGACTGACTCGACCTTGCATGAAAAGACATTTTTGAATGTTTGATTAGGTGAGACCTCTAATTAGACCATGTATTACGCGGATGCAGATAGCTAACATAGGACTGAACATAGGATCGGCAATTACGACGGCTAAATTGATGAAAAGCGTGTGATGCACAGACTGCGTGTCGCGCAACATTGCTGCGCGAGGCGCACAGCTGTGCGACTGGCGCGGGAATGGTGCGCCGGGCACAACTTAATGCGCTTGGCGCACTACTCCCCGACACGTTTTTCGGGGATTTAGGCGACGAATTGGCCGATTGATGAAGTTTTCTTGTTTTTAGACGCGGTTTTAGGAACGACGCATAATAATGACAATTTGACAGAATAATAGCAGGCAAGAATTGCAATCACAGGCAAATGTCATATAACATGGATGCAAAAGTTCCAACCTAAAGTCTAGTTCTATGTTTGAAACTATTGGTCAGGTTTAAGTTCAGTCTGAAAAGGGTCCATGACTAAGAGATTGATCCCACGCTTCGTACCCCTGCTTAAAGAGGTGGCCACGTGTAAGATGCACACCAATCTCAAGTCAGGAACAAGAGAACAATGCCATGGTTGGGTAGATTTGCTTTTGACTAAGATCCAACACTATCGCTCAGGAAGCTTTTTGGAAGGACAAAGCGCAAATCCCCCGGGGGTGACTTCACACATAGAACATGTGCTAATGAGGCAAGGTAGATTGTCCTTATGGTGGCTGAACAATAGCCATGCATATGCAAAACCGTATATTATTCTAAGCCATAAAAATAAGAATGAATTGTATTTTTCAAGTTTCACCCACTCATTTAAAAAAATTAATTTTTTTTTAAATCCTCCCCAGTGGAGTCGCCAAATTGTAGGCGTGTTTATATTTCGCCTACGCGGTGTGAGCGCGTATTAGATTTGACTATCCCACTGTGAAGGTTTTATTGAAAATTGTTTTGTATTGAAAGAAGTCGCCAATAATTCTTTTTAGGAAGAATCATAAACCTAATTGGATATGGGAAAAACATAGGGACAAATTATCCAATGTAGATTTCCCCGTCCTGACTCCATAGATGGTCTAAATGAACCAAAGATTGAGTTCGGGGGTGAGGGTACGAATATAGTCATAATGAACCACATTCGCCCAGAGTTGGCCTCTACTAAATATCAATTCATTACTGATTTTATGCCAAAGAATAATCAAATAATGTTTTAAACACCCTAAAAATATTTAGTCTAAGTAGGTTCAAGAAACACATAAAAAGACTAATGTTAGTGACATGTCATTAGGCAATCAATTTACAGGGAACCTAGCAGGTTGTCCAAATTAATCTGATTAATATTAGAACAGTTCTTTAGGTCTTTGATTAGCAAAAATAACATGTGGGTGATAAAAGCATTGAAACAGGACAATTATATGGCATGCATATAATGATCAGGCAAGTATGATAATAATGAAAAATAAATAAAAATAAAGAGAAAAGAGGTTAGAATATACAGTAGAGCGATTTTATATTAAAGATCTACATCATGAAATAAGTGGTTAGTAACTTCAATATAAAAATATAGAATTTATTCAAGGATCCTCAGGATTATACCTATGCGGCTGAGATTGAGGAGCGCAACGATCTTTAGGCGGAGCAATCGTGGAACCAAGAACGCAGTGTGGAAGTATTGATTGATTGAAAGTATTGAAAGTATTTGAGTGTTTGAGTATTCGAAGTGTATTTCAGAGTATTTGAGAGAATTTATGTGCGTGAAATAATAATATCAAAAGCCGTCCGTAATTCGGGAAAATACGGGTATTTATAGGAAAAAGGAAACTTGCGCTCCACGCAAGCCTTGCGCCAAGCGCAAGCCTACATGGCAGGCGCAGTGCCACACGTCAGGCGCACATTGGTGTGCCTGACGCAGCCAGCCCAATCAGAGATGCACATGTGTAAACGCGTTTTGAAAAGATAGAAAAGTATATTGCGTCTCACACAAGACTTGCGTCTGACACAGGACTCTGTGTGAGTCACAAAATCTACGTGTCAGGCGCTCATTTGCTCGCCTGACGCGATATGGCCAATGTGCTGGACGCACGTGGCGCGCTGAGCGCAGCCCCCGCGTCCGGCGCATATTCTGGAATATTCGAGCATATTCCATTGCGCGTCTTTCGAAGATACTTTTTTATCCCTAAAATTCCGGAGATGGAATTTTACGGATTAAAAATCTGATTTATTTATCAAAGATAATAAAATATTTATGAAAAATATCCATCAAAATAATAAATATTTGATTGGGCTTTTAAAATGGATTTAAAACATTTTATGGGCTTGAAATACAATTGATCATCATGAACAATTAATTAGGCTTTAGAATATCATTTCGAAACACATTTTAGAATGGTTCTTTAGATTGCTCTTCCGTTTAATCGCGTTAACTAATGCCGCGGTATGTTTCATCATTGGATCCTTAAATGGGGAGACACGATTATGTGTCTACAATAGTGAACCTCGTTAAATCTTGCGTGTTCTTTATTCGTTTTTCGCGTTTTATTGTTTGTTTATTCGCTTCTGTTGCATCATTATCTGATCTTACATGAACTTATTGAGATTTATCAACTTATTAATTTTTTTAAGGTGAATAGAATTCCTCATAAAAGAGTCTATATATATTATATAGGATTTGAACCTGTGACTTCAAACTTATATACTAAAGTCTTAATCATAAACCCAAATGATATCTGATGTTAATTACTTGAGGCATAACTCAGACCTAAAACTAGTTTATGTGTTCAAAGCGGAAATATGTGGGGTGTAAATGTGTAATGCCGGCAGGTATATGCCTATATGGGAAATGTGGGGAGTATCACATAACTGACAGGAGGCGGAAGTTATTTGGCATGTATCCTTTAATAATTGAGTAAACACAAAACACATGCCAATTTTTAGGCGTCTTCTCATTACTTCATAATTCATATCATTATGTTATTGCAGTAGTACACTACCAGACTACAGTACTAGTACTAGCTTATGGCATACTCCATTATTAGTTTTTTTAAATTAAACGTGGGGTGTGCGTGGTTTCATGTGCAATGTGCACAAGTCAAGTTGGATTATTATTCTGTATTAGTATTCCTTTTTATGACATTTTAACATGAGTGGTTAGTGGTAAATGGTAATTTGTCCTTGATGATAAGTGTACTATATCGAGGCAAGTTATAATTGTTTTAAAAGTGTTTATAGAGGATAGGAGAAAATTGGGGGAGAGTTTGTATAAGATTTTGCACAATTATGGAACTTGATCTTAGCTTACATAAACTTTAAGAAGTTGCAAACAAACATGGTGACTTGTCAAAGTGGAGTAAGTGCAATACAAAATAGACTTCTTCGTTGCGAGACATATGAATAGACTTAGTTGTTTCAACTCTTTATTATACCTATATATGAATGCATCTATATTCACAAGTTGTCAAGCAAGCATAAGTTTCTTTTGAATAAGGTAAGAAACATATAATATTAGGAGACCCTCCACTTGAGGAAAACTCATAATGTGTCGGTTATAACGATAGAAGAAAGTGAACAGTATTATAAGGAGTGACATAAAAGATGAAGTAACTAAATGACCAACATTAGCAATCCAATTGGCCGTTCAATTTGCTTCTCAGATTATATGTGTGAGCTGCCAACTATCGAACTTGTTTAGAAGAAGTTTGATATCCTTTGTGATATTATCTATTTGCCATGGAGGAGCCCAAAGACTTTGACTGCGTTGATGACAAGAAGGTTATCACCTTTGATTATGATTTTTTTTTTTAATGTTATGCTGAATGGTAAGGAGTAAGGATAGAGTGGAAGCTTCAAAGATGAATGTTGAAGTAGAACTAAGGTTGAAAGCGCGAGCATGGATGAGGTCACTGGAGTGATTGTGAATGATTATTCTTGTTGCGGCTCAAAAATCTCTAACGTATCCATCGAAGTTGAGTTTAAAGGAGTTGATAGGAGGTGGCTCCCAAGCAACTAAGATTGTGGATGGTAAAAAGGAAAGGGAAGTGGGTTGTGCGGTCGTGCCCATTGGAAGGGGGATTCGGAACTTTGATAAAAATCAATTTCAGTGCGAATGCGACATTTATGATGGGCACACCGAGCTATGTGGAGAATTTTGTGGGTGTGCCAACTCTCATGGTTAAAAATAATGTAATTTTCTTACACTCTAAAGACTCCAAATAAGGAATATATACTTTGGCGTAGTCTTTTTATTTAGGGATATTATCTCAGATAACCCTGACATATAGGCCTTTTTCCCAAATAAGCACGACATTTTCACCCCTATCTCGGATAACCCTAAACTTGTATTTTGTCATTAAACTTGACGGATTGGTTGACGACGTTAACTATTTGGCATTTGTAATTAAAAACCTATTTTTTAAAAGAAAAAATAATTGTGTTCTTCATCTCCCTCTCTCCTGTTCTTCACTCCATGTCTTCATCTCCTCTCCTTCACCTCCTCCACCACCATGATTTTCTCTCTCCTCCTCCATCCACCTCTTTCACCACTCTCTCTCCTCCACCTCCTCAACCACCCCTGATTTTCTTTGAATCGAACAAGAGAAAGATGAGGACTAGTTCCTACCTCCTATCTTCCAACAACACAACAATGTCACTTGCAGCAACAGCAGCTGTACTAGGAGCAGCACCATCAAAGTTATTACTCCCCACTTCCCAAAACTCAAACACTCTCAATTTCCTTCTTCAATTCTCTCTCCTCTCTCTTTCTCCACACCTTCCTGCCTTTATTCATCCCTCACATTCACTCTCAAAAACCTCCAATCTCTCTCCTCCCCTACTCTCTGCATTGCCTTTAATTCCAATTCCCAAACCCTCCAATTTTCAACCTCAAATTTCAAAGAAGAAGAAGAATCTGAGGAAGAAGAACAAGTAATTGGGGACTGTCTCGTTTTTGAAGATGGTATTTTCGAAACCCATATCTTGAAGAACAACTCAACCCTCAAATTTCATCGATTTTCAAAAGCGCCCAAAAACCCGAAACAACCAAAAAACTTGCCGTCAAATCTTTCCAGGTGCTAGAGAAAGAACAATAAATAAATTTGGCGGAGAAAGAAAAACTATGGCTTCTCAAGATCTTGCTTGGACTGATTTGTATTCGAGAATCAGATAGTTCAATTTTACCACCCTCTTTCTCTTAACACCATTTTTTAACTGGGTTTCTCTCTCTTAGTTAAACTTTTCATATGTTTACCGGTTTTTTTCCTTTTTTTTGTAATATTCAAATTAGGTCAGCTCTATAAAAATGAAATTTGTTCATTTGACTTCTGGGTATTTTTTCAACTGAAATTTTGTCATTTTTTTATCTAAAATTCTTTTGATTGCTGTGATTTGGAGCGGTTGATATGTTTGTTGGTAGATCTTATATTGTGGGAAGTAGGATGGAAAGTAATGCATAGAAACATTCATCTTCGAAGTTGTTGAATTCTTGCAGTTCCGATCCAGATCTTCCATCTCCATTAGATGAGTGCTTGTGAAGAGTGAGAATTGAAGAACAAGAGAGAAAGAGATGAGTTTGACTTTTTTTAATTTTAAAAAAACAGTAATTATTTTTGTTAGGGTCTAGTTAACGCCGTGTCTAATTCCGTCTAGTTTAATGACAAAAATCAAGTTTAGGGTTATCGGAGACAGGTCTGCCAAAGTCGGGGTTATATTGGAAAAAGGCCTATAAGTCAGGGTTATCTGAGATAATATCCCTTTTATTTATGATATTAGATCATGGAACTGAATATTTGATCGGATTCCGAAAATATCTAATTGAATTCCCATGCTTCGGATATCCGAAAATGGAAAATTCTTATCTGTATCGGATTCGAAAATTTTCGGATACCCGATCAAAACTAGCCGAACACCAAAAAACCAATCGAATATCTAGTTTACCAGATCAGATCGGCCACATCACGGATCGGATCAACCACATCAGATATTTTTGCACACCTCTAGGGAGAATAATCATTAGGCTGGGAATATCCCATGAGTGGTCTGGAAAAATAAAATTAGAGACTCTTTTGTGGTCAATTTTTAATTGGTCTATCAAATTTTCATTTGTGACCCGATAGTCCAGCCTGAATAAGATCGTTTTCCCATTTCATGTCTTCCATCGGATGCCTTCTTAGAGGATTTTTCTTTGCGCATGAATTTTCTTTAAAGGGCTAAAAGCGAGTAGGTCGTACGAGATCAATAAGTAGAAGAAGTCCTACTGATCTCATTGTATTGAACGGATGGTACGGTGGAGTCTTGATTTTTGGGAGTTTAATCAAAGAAAGATTTTTGAGAAAGATATCATTCCTTGACGAGTTTAACCAAAATCCTGAGATAATGCATAAGTGTCTATTAGTAGATATTTTTTCATAGAATCCTGACGAGTTTATCTTCCTACTCGCTTAAAAAAAGAAGGATTATGCATAACAACATAAGTGTCTATTAGTAGATAATTTTCCTCCAGATGATGTATGGTGATTTTTTTTAAGCGAGTAGGAAGATAATCATTAATAGATCACCATACATCATCTATAACAAAAATAATTCTTACGTCAAAGATAATCTAAAACATCAATTTGAGACTCTTCATTCAATTCACTGATATAAACGTTTCGAAGCCGCTTCTTTGATATGGTAATATCTCAACCATAAACGACGAAATTCGATGACTCAACATCTTTTATGCTTGATGTTATAGTAAATTGAAATCTGGCCTGCATCTTGATATTCTTGATCTTCAACCAATAAGTACGATTTCCCGCATCTTGAATCTTGGATGCTAAAAAAAACCAAGACTCCCAATGCGAGAGTAGTTAGAACCATCATATTGATGAAGGCAATTCTCACATCAGGAGGGAGAGTTATTAAAAATAATAATAAAATGAAAAATTAAGCGATGAAAAGAACAAAGTTTAGGGCTTTGGTATAACGACTGACATAAGCCCCCTAAAAGAATACTAATGAAGACTTAATAGTCTATTAGCATATAAATAAGCATATATAGTTGTCTTTAACTCTTTATAATTCCCATACCTTCTGTCCGATTTTGGACTGAAGAACACCCCTACGTTCACACCACGTAATAAATAGTTAACATGAAAGCAAATAGAATGCATCGAAAATATTAGCATGTCAAACTTGACATGCCAAAAGATTTCGTTGCCTTTGGTTATTCCTAACACTAATAACAATCAAATAATATCAAACACAAGCGTTAATACTACTTCAGCCTAAGAAATCAACTCTCATTCCGCTACTTTCACGCACAGCTTGGATGTGAATCTTGCAAGCAAATCAGCCTCGAGAAACCAAAAAGAACTGTCAAAAGTTTAATGATAACTCGATTTTTTTTTATTAACAACATCGCATGTTCATTTAAATGAACTCGCTGTTCCTTTGTTTTGCTTTACTTTTTTTTTTGACAACGAAAAATCGTACATTAATTTAAAGAGGAAGTACAACCTAATGCTAATACAACGAAACCTAAACCAAACAAACAAACCTAAAGGAGCTTTATGAGCTCGTACATTCCATCTAAAACAAAAAAAAAGTAAAACCGATAAAAAGTCGCTTAGGAAGGGGGGCGTCACTGGTAAGTGCTTGTGGTGGTGGATTCAAACCTCGGATGGCTGATGGAAGTGGTAGAAGAAGCGGATGACGATCACGATCCGGACAACGAACAACCAACATCGAGCGTCGCGTCTCGCCACATGAGCAATCCCAACAATCTGCTATCGCTTGGGATTCTGAGCTCATGATCTTTTGAAGAGTCACGTTCCATTGTGACTCATTACTCTCGCTCGAGAGTATTTCAGGTTTCTCCATGAGGTAGGAGAAACACATATGAGTGGGCGTGCTGAAAACCCCCAGATGCAACTGGGGTGCTGCCTTCAGATTTGAAGTTGTCAAGGCAAGGACCATTATGATCAATGCCAAGCTAAAAAGAGAGCCAAACAAATTGAGCTCTCGAACACACCTCCGGTTTGCAAAACCGGAAAACATACGTCCCAACCATGAAAAACTGTCATCACCTCGTCCAGGCTCACAAACTTCTTGAGTCTTGTCCCTCAGCACATATTCCCAAAAAAAACTACATATTCTACTGTTACAACCTTGAACCACCAATCCTGACCCAACTGACAAACACTTGTCGATGGCCACAACCAACCACGGACAACATCTTTAGCAACTCGAAAAAAACAACGCACTCCTATTATTCGGAGATTTAACACGCATTCTAAGAAAAAACCAAACATACCGACATCAAACATAACTAGTTGGAAAGCCCAACAACCGGGGGGAGGGGGGAGGGGAAGCCCGACACTAATAGGGGAGGGGAAAGGGGAGCCCGACACTAACGGGGGAGGGGAAAGGGGAACCCGATACAAAAACGGGGAGGGGGGAGGGGAAGCCCAAAACGACCACAACACTAAACAGTGGAGGGGAGGGGGGAGGCCCAAACAGAAACCGGGGGAGGGGAAGCCCAAGACGAGACCGACTCAAATACCCGACGCGGGGACGGGGACGGGAACCCGGGGACGCCGAAAGACTCGACGCAAACCACCACGGGGAAGGGGAAGACTCGATACAAATTTCAAATGGGGAGGGAAAAGACTCGACGCGAACCACCACGGAGAGGGGGAAGACTCGACGCAAACCACCACGGGGATGGGGAGGACTCGACGCGAACCACCACGGGGAGGGGGAAGACTCGATGCGAACCAACATACAAGAGAAAGGGGAGAACAACCACCAGGGGATGGGGGAGACGAGCCGACGAAACGAAAGGAAACGCTAGGGATAGGCTCGCCGGCGACCGGTAGAGCGACCGGCCACCAGCGAGCCTGGGGTGGCGGCTTTTAGGGTTTGAGGGGCTTTTAGGGTTTGCTTGGGAGGTTAGAGAGAGAGATGCTTAGGAGTTGGGACGCTTTGCTTTGCTTTGCTTTACTGACGCGGGTGTTCCATTATATTTTACTTGCATTTTGGTTGCGCGTACGATGTCCATCCTACAACCGTGTAGGATCTAATTTACAGCTTTTGACTGTTTTAAAGATATCATCAACTTGGCAGGTGTTAGTTTACTTAATCATCTATATCTTTAAAATAAACGTAAAAGAAATCAAATAAGATATCATATGATACTATCTTTTTACATATTTATTGAAAATACAGTTAAAATCTACAAACATCAATTTTTAAAAAAGAATTAGTGGAACAACTGCTAGAAAATGTTGGGAATAGCATTATTTGATGATAAATTATGCTTCTAATAGAAAACTAATTATTTACTTTTCTAAAATAGATGTATTCTTCTAAAAGGTAATATATATAGTTTTATTTTGATTAATCTAATATTGTGAATCAAATTAATAGTAAGCAAAGGCGAATCCAGGATTTTAATATGAGGAGCACTTAAATCAATTGACCTAACCTTAATTAAGAATTCAAAACCAATCCAACAACGAATAAAATTATACTCAAAATTTTATTTTATTTAAAACACAACCTAACAATTCTTTTAATAAACTATTACGATTGTTCTTGTCGAGTTCTCATATTTTGGAATTGATCTATAAATCAGCGATGCTTACTTTTAATAAAAAATGTTTAATTAAAATCATAATTTATTTTAAAACTTTAATTAGATCATAATTTTATCAACCACTTTTTATAATCTAATAACAGGGTAATGATATAGAAACTGGAGTCCATAGTAAGCCTAAGAATAGGAACTGGAATCCACAGCGTAATTAATAACAAGGTAATTAAAACTTTACTTAGATCATAATTTTATCAACCACGCCAAAAGATCTTGTTGCCATTGCTAACACTAATAATATCAATCAGAAGTGTATTAAACTACCAGACTTTTGTACTACCTAGGGAGACAACAGTATAGGAACTGGAATCCACAGTAAGCCTAATAAATCAGCTCAACCAAGCCATTCCGCTCCTATCAAGCACAGCTTGGCTTTGGCCTTCCTGTTTTCCTTTTTGCATTGAATCATGCAAAGCAAAGCAGCCACGAGAAACCAAGTGGAACCCAGACCAATATAGCATCATCCTAGGTCTACTTTCAACATCAGGTTGTCTCTGACAGGAGATTTATGGAAAAACGACACCTTCAGACAGCTCCATAATGTACATATGACGAAGATACAAGGGATTTTCCAAAAACTCACTCGTCTAACGATCTTGAAGCATGAGCTTTTCTGGATTCATCATTTGGTAGACTTTCATCTTCAAGTTGCTTGTTGCCCCGGAAAACTGAAGTCTATACAATGTTATAATGATTCCTGACTATTGAAGATTCATCACAGCCAACAGTGTCGCATAGTAGATCAATTAATTTTTAAACCTTTTGTTTTCAGGCACATCATTCTCAGCTACAACGTAGTCCTGGTGCATCTTGGTTTGGTAGTAGGGTGAGAAGTTCTCAAACCCATTCATGTTAGTAGCAACAGCAAACGTAGCAACTTCTCCCTTTGGCTGTGAAGGGACCTAATCTCAACCAGTGAAAGCTGACCGCAGCAGTTGTCTCTGATTGCTATTTCCTTCAGCTTCTGATCTACAATGTCTTTACCATAGTTGATGTCTAATATGGGCGCCTATATAATGTCATAACAGAAAGTTGAGCATGAGTGTTCGAAAAGAGAATACTTCAAGCAGAACTAACATCTCAAGTAAAAGACGTTTTGCTTTCATGTTCTTCAGGCTAGCAAATTTAGTAATAAGTCCCTTGCAACAATGTCAAAATTTTGAAGCAGCCTTACAAGAATCTAAATCTAACAACGCCACAGTTATAGAGGTTGTACATGACAAAGCATGAGCCAATATTGTCCATTGTAATCCCTTGATTAATGCACTCCTCCCTGCAATTGAAAATATAAATTCTTCTATCCAAAGAAGAGAAGGTAGCAGCGTCTATCTGTTAGATGCCAGCGGATCTGGCGTCTAACACCCACATTTGGTACCAAATAAAAAAAACTTAAAAAATAAAATAGAATTCAATTGGTACCTAAACCTCTACTAAATGGTACCATTATGGTACCAAAGGTAGGGTGTTAGATGCCTATCCAAACTCTTCAAAGACATACTCCTTCCATTCTTTGAAGAACTAGTCGTTAACGATAGACACAAAGTTTAACACAAGAGGAGAGAGACTGTAAAAAGTTGGGTCCACTTATTTATATTGTTTAATGGGGAGAGCGAGTGTGGATTTATTATATTCTAAGGATGATAGAACGCATGGAAGAGAAAGAGTGTTGCCAAGGGTGAGTAAAGTATTATATATCTTTTGCCAAAAAAGGAATAAAGGATAGTGAGTAGTTTTTCACGAACGGATTGAAAAGGAAAGTGAGTAGTTCTTCAAAGAACAGAGGGAGTAAAAAGCAGTATCTATCTATAATTTTAGGTTACGCAAATATGTTTCTTTTTGCAACAGTAAATTTGCCTTGATTTTCTCATCTTAAGAGGGAGATGTGTTGTGCTCAGCAGAGCCTCAGAAATCAAGATTTTACCAACCAGGGACATGGAGTGATACAGAACATCCTGGGAAGATGTCTGGAGAGAGAAAACATCCACAGGAAAACAATAATGATCCTCTATGTCACTCCATGTATCATCTAATGTTGCAGCTTCCCTTTCATTAGAGCACAACATTACTAATCCTTCCACTACCATAAGTATCATGGTGGATAAAAAAACAGAACCCTAAACATCAAAGTCGGGAATTGAGGCTCTTATTTTTAGATCAACTAAAAATAATAGAAATACGAGGACATTACTAACATGATATCATGTCTAAAATTGCTTCCTATATCCTTGTTGAATTGTTCGCATTATGATGTATCCATTTGACTCTTCAAATTAAATCATAGTATATGTTTAATTGTTTGTGGGTCCTACTTGATATATATGTTACACATTGCTAAGACTACTCAAATTAAGTGACCCTATTTGTAGAAACAAAAAGTCCAGAACAATGTTGACAATGCAATACATAGATCTGAAGATATACGGTCCTCTTCCCAAACCAGTAAGAATATGTATTTGAATCATAATTATGACAAAGCAAGCAATAAAAGTACCTGAAAGTCCACGGGAAAATTAATGCTTGTGAAAGAACATGCGCAACCATCACTAAGATTCAGCTTCAGCATGATGCTAAATGATCTTTTCGCAACCGTTTCCCTACATAAAGTAAGAACGCTTGCAAAAATCAGCAACATATATGTTCTGTTACATGCTTGATGACAGACTTATCAACTAGCAGAACCATTCTGGAACCATAGACTAGTACTAACAGAGTTACAGAGACTAAGGAGATTTAAAGACTTATATTCCTCTTTTTTAGAAATATAAGAAACGTTTCCAAAAATGGTGACCTGTACGCAAGCAAAGAAAGCTTGTGAATCACTCATAACACACCATGTTGCAGAAGAGGTAACTCCAGAAATTTATCATAGTTTATTTTTACAAACCTGTATATTGTGCAGAAAACATTAATTAAAAAGGTTCCAGTTTGTTTCTCGGCAATATGTCTGGAGATCACTGCTAACTCTGAAGGTTCTGCTTTAGCACATGTACATACTCCATGTGAAGGAAAAGTGGCATGCAAACAGGATGTCGGATACTATTCAAGTATATGCACCTCTAAGCCTCTGTAGTAATTCCGCTCCTATCACTATCTGATCAAAGACTGTAGAGACAGATGCCTAAAGAACATAAGAAGATTACCCATTTGATTTTGTGAGCAGTAACGCTATAGATCACTTAATAGTTAATACCATATCTAATATGCAGCAGCAGCACAAATAACAAATCAGTTTCAAGATTTAAATGAACACAGAAGAGATGCTCCAATTTCAGTCAAGACTCTGGAGTCTAGACTCTAAACCAAAGTTACAATGACCTAGCCAGCTAAAGATGTTGGTAAACAGAGACTTGCCAAACAGAATCTTTATTTTTTTGGTTGATAAAAGCCAATCAGACCAGAATAGTGACCACCTATTCATTGTTTTCCTGTGACAATACCTTTTCAGCAAAAATGGTTGCTTGCTGAGAGTAGCAACCTTTAATTCTGGCCTTCCAGGAAAGGAAACCTAGATTGCAAATAAATAAATAAAGGATACAGAATTAATCATTATAATCCATATAAAAAGGGTATTAAGCTGACCTCAAGAAAAGAAAAGCAGGAAGAATATGCAAATCCACCATAAAACAACATCAATTATGATAAAATGATAACACAGGTTTGAGATACCTCAACTGATCTGACGAAAGGCAATGGTGCATTCTGACCATGTATACTTGCCACCCTAAGTCTCCACTTCATGAATCGTTTATCTGCATAAAGCCGTAATGATTTTATTTTTCACACAAAAGTATAAGAAATATATCAAGTTGAAACTCTGAAGGGCAAGGAAATTCTTTTTCTCGCTTTCATTCTTATTGTATATCATCATAAGTTTGACAATATATGTGCACTTAAAACATGAATAGCCAGTCTTTCCCTGATCTGTCCCTTACTTCCCCCCTCCCCCTGGCCCAAAAAAGGGGCCTTCTACAGGCATCCGAATAGATATTTCCCTAGATGAAAACTGGGGAATATTGACACACAGGGCCTCAATTACAATCAGTACATGCTAATCACTGAAAGAGCAAGACAGAACAGTAGGAGAGCAAGCGGCAAGTTGGGCCAGAAAGCATATGTGAGACATTTCTGATCTAGAATATAATTATCTTTGTCATGCAAGCAATGGATAGAATGAAAGAACGCAAGTCCACTACCTGACAATCTGGTGCACCTTGTAAAGACAATCTGAAAGACATCAACTCGAACAAATGGAGGAATGCGGAGATATAGATAGCTCATTACCCCTGAAATCACCTGTATTTACACATTAAAATACATTATTCACAAACAAAGAAAATATAATGTCTTGATCAAGCACTACAAAAAAAAAAAAGAACTTTTCAACCGTGCCATTGCATAAATAGAAAATTGATATAAAAGGCAACAACAGTTGAAGTAAAAGTGTTGCTACCTCATCAACAAGTCCATGGATCACCAAACTGGCATCTTTGTCCTTGGGAGTTTGCTGCAAATAAAACTCCGATAATCAGTGTTGGGAAAGCAGCAAGATTGGTGGTAACTGGTTCCCATAGAATATGCATGAAAGACGTAAACATAAGTCATGGAAATGTATATACCGTCTGTAGTCTAACTATGTAATGATACTCCAATTCAAGTACCTAGATTAACATATGTAATTCATCTTCAATCTCAGAGGTAGGTTCTTTGCTCCATCCCTTGGTCATGTAAAAGGGTGAATGTGGGGTCGTAGGGAAGATTCTTGAGCAATAGAGTATCCTTTTTCCTTTCCTTTACCCCATCTTTATCAGTTTCTACTTTAATCGTTGCCCCTGTTTTGGGGTTTATGATCTGGGATAGGCACAACTTCAGATGGAATTTCTAATTTGGAGGAATCCATAAATTATGGAGCTGAGGAACGTGGTTTCTTGGGGCATCCACATTCTTTTGTATCCCACACACTCCAAATCATAGAGTCCAGCTTGCTGATTATTCCAGAAATTTACCCACATATTCTTTCTACAAACACCTTAGAAAATTTTCAAGTTCAACCATTTTTACTGTTTCCAACTTCATTTGGAAAGCAAAGGTTCCCATGAAGATCAAGGCTTTTTTGTGGACAGCAAGTTCAGAAAAGATTTAGATGCTTGATAATTTACAGATTTGGTGGCCAAAAGAGCTTGGTCCCCTAACTTTTATACTCGCTCCTTCCATTTTAGTTGTCATACTTTCGGAATATAAAAAAATAAGGGAACATCATTTATTGTTATGTTTTCCACTTTCTATATTACTTTTGAACAATAAGAATTGAGTTTAGTGGCACATTAAATATTTTTGTTGTTTGATAATGGAGACTTGACAACTATTTTGGGACTTCCTGAAAAAAAAACTTGACAATTAAAATGGAACGGAGGGAGTATTACGTATCTCACGGATGCAAATTCATATTCTCAGCTTTCTTCACTGCAAGGGGCTGCTGTTTTATGGTGTCGACTTTTTGGTTTGAAATTGTGATTATGTGTAAGCTTTGTTGGACTATATTTGGGTGAACTGAATTGGTTTTGGGAGGAGAGAACATCATAATATGCTATGCAGCTATGGTGACATACTGACATGTGTTTGTGACTTCAATTTGGATTCTCTTGTTCAAGAACAGTGAACGTATATTCTGTTACAGCTAATTGGGCGAGGGGGGTTTCATAAGATCATATAATATCTTTAGCTTCTCCACGATAGGAAGTTTTCTACATAGACCTTATGTCCATTATGGAGAGCTCTTAGAGGAATATTGCAAGCTGGAGTTATCTGCAAACTGGAAAGATGAAAAAACATCATCATCAAGTATGGAAGATATACAAAGATACTAGAGGATGAATTAGAAATAGAAACTAGTACAAGACCAAAAGCATAGATGCCATAGTTCATCTCCAATTACAGAATATAGCAGAAACAGTTGATGAAATTACAAAAATAGGTTCATGGGAAGGTCTATTATCTCTCAAAACAGTAAGCCATATATGATCACTAGTCCTTTTCCACACCTATACATTCTTCAGTTCTTACATAACAAGAACATCTTAAGCTTTTAACACACAAAGTTCTGGACTCAGTTATTCCATAGTGTGAACAAGATGGCATCTGGGCACATCGTCAAGACTCAAGAGACAAGGTCTTGAGCTAAGTGAGACAACCTAATAATAGTTCACTCAGAGTTGTCAAAAAATTTCATAAGTTTATGTAAAGGTACTGATGTGCATGTGAATTTTCCATTCACCACCAATCTTACATATATGACTTGCAGACATCACAGACAGCACAACGCATGCAAGAAACTATTGACAAGGAATAATGAGGAATTTCGTTGGGCAGTAGTAATACAGGATTCCATGAATTGACAGTTGAGAGAGCCTTACTCCCTGCAATGAACTACTAGGAAAACAATATAAATGTATAGAGTGCAGATAAAAACAATAAACTGGTATTGAGCAAGAAAACCTTTCAGTAATACTAAGTAATGATGCAGCAGGAACTCAGTAACCACGTTGTGACGATAGACCTAAAACAGGGGAAGGAAAGAAGACGATATAAAAGGAAGGATCAATTACACGATCATGTGGTGCCGTGCTGGAATTTATAATCATTGCACCCTACCTGGTACCTAGACACAATATCATATCAACCATCTCACATTGTTTCTCAGCCAGATTCATCTCCTTACTAGGCAATTCATCCTACAAGAAGCCATCAATAAGGTCATATACAGCATGTGGATTATGGACATTGAAGGATACTGATGTAACTGCTGAAAATAAATAATCCACCACAACTACAAGAAAATTATGCTCCAGAAGCACCCTGGCAGCATCACCATGAATTCACAAATACTGCTTATACGGATATAAACTGTTCAAATGCATTGCAATATGGAAAGCTGAAAGAGATTCACATACACGACCTTCACAATATTACGCCACTCGGGACTATTAGAGTTTAATTCAAACTATTAGATCCAAACTAATAAGAGTGTCGAACACACTCAGCTATAGGCAGATATTAGCTTTAAGGTCCGACTCCAAAACCTACAGCTGGTGTAAATATTGAAATTCTTGAGATAATAAAATTTTGAGGAACTATATTTTTTTTTTTAAAAAGGAAAAAGGAAAAATCACAAGATCCCACCTTTCTTTCCTCTGTATTACCACCCAAGCCCCATTATAGGTGGTCTCTGAACCTCTGGTTAGGCTCATGGGCCATTGGCATACCCTCTGGTAGCCTCCTATTCAATGCCTTCCACCTTTCATCCGGGTCTTACATAGTCCCTCTTTCCTCCTCAATTTCACACCCCTCTATCTTTCCTTCTCTCCTCAGACTACCTCCGTCTTTCTCCTACCACCGCCATTTTCCCCTTCTTTTGTCCCACTCCAGCTGCAAACATAATGCTGAGAAACAAATGCTTGTGTTTGTCAAAAATATATGAAGGAGCTTGCTCATCGATTTTTCTCATTGATTTTGAAGGAAAGGTTTTTCCATGACACTCCAATGATACCCGCTCCTTCATAAGGAAGAGGAAGAAGAGAATCAAACTAAGACAACAAAAACAGAACTAGAGTTATTTAAACAAAGTAGCTAGCTCATTGATTTACGGTATAAAATTTCCAAGAAACTCCAATTATACCCACTCCCTCAGAAATATAAAAGAGAACCCCACTAAAACAAGTAAACAACAAAAACAAAACAAAAAAGTTTGTTTACTAGCTTGTTATTAAGTTACACACGATGGTTAAAACTAACTACCTTAGGGACATCAGGTATTTTTATTCACACATGGCGAGGTTTACATACATTCTACTTCATGGATCTTTTAATCATTAATTATGATCTTCAAAAAAAAAAAACCTGGCAGCTCCATGGCAATACGGTACTCATAAGTTCTTGATTCTCAGCTCTGCAATTTGATAGTGTCGCGCAGGTCCTCCCCCCCCCCCAAAGGAAAAAAAGATGAAAGAAAGAAAGATCACCCCTCAATCTTAGGCACCTGAACCAGCAACAGAAAAATAAAGTTGCAGATTTCTAATTTCTGATGATGAGTAAAATGCTTTAAACTTGATTTCCTGCATGAGTTGATATACATTGTGCCTCTAGTTCACAAACAAGAATTCACATGCATATGTATCATGTTAGGAAGGAAAAGATAGTCCTCAATAAATCTATATCCTAATCAACTCCAGTAAACATGAAAAACATGCAACCCTAGAAACTAAGGCCATGATCGTAGAGCTGAGAGACCGAAAGGGCAATCCAAAACACCAACAAGATTACATAAAGCAAAGTTGCATTACCTCCCAATCAAGAACAGTATCTCTTAATCTAGCTTTGCACTTCTCCTCAACACAGCGACGAGGTGTCTTCTTCAACCCAATAGTTTCCACCTCAAAGTCCCGCAGATACCTTCAGATTATGGACGTTAACTAATAAATATTCAAGAATTACTGCACTTGTCATCAAAGAGGTATACATAGAAGATTTTCATTGCATTATGGCCACCAAAATACAGATTATAGATCCAGAGCAGGGATCTTACTCCATACCACACGAAGAACAAACTTCCTTGAACGAGTTCCCATGCAGCTCAGCCAGTTTTTCTCGTGGAATACCAGATTTAAGATGTAGACCATCAACATTCTAGGAAGTGCAGAAGGTAAAAATTACTTCAGTAAAACAGATAGAAGCAAGCTACAAAATCTTACAGGAGAGCAGGAAGAAAGCAGGGCAATGTTGTCAAAGCAACTGAAGAATGGACAAGTAAAACCAATTATGGAAGAAATACGTGCATTTGAAATGCTAGCTTGTTTAAATTTTCCAACAAACTAAGTTTATAAGTGATATGGATCTAAATAGACTCAAATAAAAAATATGGGGACAGTTCCCAAAACTAGCAAGTAATGAGGGTTTTGAAGCAAGCAAGGAACGAGGAAAAAGGGGATAAGTGATCGCTCAGGAATACTCAAGATCAAGCATAAAAGCTCTCAATTTTTCATGTATCATAAACACTAAGTAACCCAAACAACACAAACAAAACTCAAATCCACCAAAACATCCCCAACCAATTACGGGAAAAAGTACTCCATGCCTGATTCACCGCAAAGTCAAACAATCGACAAGGATTTTTAGGAATAAAATAGTGATAATAATAATTGCTGTGTTTAAAGTTCAAACCCATAACTGGCAGCACCACAGAATCATTTTGTGATCTCCAGCTTACCACTAAGATATGCTGATGTTTCTAATAAAATACTACACCTGAAGTTTATGAATGAAAATGTGGCTAGACTGGATATAACTAGAACTCGTCACACCCAGGTGTGTACAAATCACGTAACATTGACGAGAAACATATGAAGATAACCTTTCCCATTAACATGCAAATGCTGGCCCATAATTAACGAGTACAATCTTAACCCATAATATACACCCTTTACAATTTACAATTGCAGAATTAATCAAACCCAGCAATTAAATAGATCAACCAAAGGTCTAGTTATTTATTTTCAGTTAATCCTTTGCTCGTGTATCATTCTCCTTTTCCTTAAAAACGATCCGTTAGATTTGCAGTGTTCTTTGGAGATTCAAAGAAGCTAAAGGATGAATTTCATACAACACTCGAAAATACAATGAGGATTCTTTGCCATCCTTTTGTTGTTTGGAATGGTGACAAGTTTCATTTTTGCCTTCAATCTTGATCGTTAGGCCGAAACTCAATATTATCACATCTGACTCTAAGTTTTGCACAAATTTATATGATAATCTGAAACTAGTGGACTTATTACTTTGTAGTTGGAGACAACTTTTCGGGCATGGGAAGTCTAAAACTTTGGTGTTCGATGTGTTTGGCAAAAGTTAGTGCCGGAATTGATAGAGATTTTTGTGCGTGATTGCATGTACTTCATACAAAATCAGCAACTTCTGAATTTTTTGAAGGCTTATTCGAATTATTAGGCACGTCACGTGTAATTTATTATTTTAATGCTGGTCTGCGACAATGAAAACCGGAAAGAATTATAATACATTTAGACAATTTGATTCTAATAGAAGTTGTAGTTTGACCATTGATGAGAATTGAGAACACTATTGCTAATTATTGCTTCTATTTATATGGTGGAGAAACTTGGATTCAAGATCACATAACATCCTAGCCCTTATGAACTAGATGAGAGATAGGGTACCTTGCTAAGTTATCGTGATGTTTTCCCTCAGTTATCTTACAGATGGAGTATTACACAACCTTGCCCCCATAATGGTACTTGGAAAAGTTCGGGACGAAACATAGGAAACTGACTTATTTGATGATAAATATAGAACAATAGTTGGTAAAACGAGAGCCAAGTTTGCATCTTGAACTCCTACGGTCCTAAACGTGCTGTTATTACTTAGAATGACGAGCATGTGACTTCTAATAGAGTTAAAGAGGTAATCAAACTATCTAAGAAAAAGAGAAAATTCAAGAAGTGGAGATTAAAAAGGAAGAGTTAATTTATCTATCCGAACAGCATTAACAACAAAATGGGGTCAGTTGCATGAATCAAGATCTTATCTCCCGTGGTCGTGTACATGAATCTCTTGCCTCTATTCTCTTCTATCGAGTTTACATGCTCCTGCAAACTTAAATTCTTCATATACTCATCCGTCCTACAATTTAACTTTCATACATGCTAATGCACAACTTTGACCATTATATTTCTAATTATCTATTAGCAAAAATTAGAAAAAGTTGATATACTGAAGATATACACTAAGACAAATCCAACAATATCTTATAAACTAACATTTATCTTTATATGTTAGTTGGAAAATATGGTCAAAATAGGTTATGTGAACAGTGTACATAGTCAAACTGTATCAATTAATATGAGACAAGAGGTAGTAGTTTCTAACACCCCATCCAAGTCAATTTTGGCCTCCCTCGACTTCATCTAAAATCTCTTGTATCCCAAATTCCACTAGCCTAAAGACTATCTCACATGCCCAAATCATGGATAAATAAAGATGGTAAAGTCGAAAGATCCAAACACTTGTTGGCACACGTAGTTTAAGGAGGTAAGTTGTGGTATAGTTATCGAATATTTTATATTGAAAAGTAGATGTGATAGGTGTTAGTTGGCCAAAAAGAGTGTTAGAAAATTAATATAATAATGGCGGGACCATGCCAAAAATGGAAACGTTCAAGCTAATTTGGGACAAACAAAAAAGAAAAGAGGGGGAGTATATGTATAGTGTCAAAAGTCAATATATTACAACTTAAAAAACGGAGGAAGTACATATTGGGACAAATGGATTAGTCTTCCAATTTTAAGGCTCTTCTTGTTGGCTTGCCAAAATTAAGAAGTGCAGCATATATGATAGAGGGTATGATTTTTAGCAAGTGATGATCGTGAGTTATCTAGTAGGATTTATCATTAGTTGTATTATTATTTTCAAACAAGTCTATTTAATGCGAAATAAAAGTTTAGAAACATTAGTTTCCGAGATTTTGTTAGCGTAAGATTCTTAAGGTGACATTCTGTGTTAGTTCGGCTGCTTTCGGATCAATATCAGGGTTAATCTATTATTTTTAGAGTTATATTTCTTTTAGGGTTCATATTAGTTGAATAACCCGAGATTAAGAGACCTTTGTTCTTTATTATTTACAGAGTTGATATAAAAGATGGAGCTTTTGGGCTTGTTTCCTAGTGTTTTTTCCCTCGTTGCTTGCGCACTTCAAAATTCTCATTACTTGCGAGTTATGACTTTATGAGAACTAACCCTTTCAAAAGACAACTTTGAGCAAAGCCATTAGAGATAGCCCTTCATGACAATCTGCAATTATATCCTATTGGACAATGCTAAAAGGAAGACATGCAACAGAAGGATTTGTGCAATAAGAAAACAAAAGGAAAAAATCAGTTTAAGACAAAGTGGCAGGGTTATTTTGCTTTGATTGGAGGGGGAGGAGGTGAAAGATCTTTGTTCACCTCTAAGACTTCTAGTGAAACCTGATAATTAATTTACATTTCTTGTCAAACAAACCATAAATCACATTTCGTAGACTGACCTGGCTTATCACAAATTTCAAAATGCCAGCCTTTTCTAGTTCAACCAACGCCATATGAGTCAGACTTGGCATTGCACGATCAAATGGTAATGATGCTTCAGGAACACCCTTGCCTTGTCGCTGAATATGGTAAGCAAACAAATTAGACCATGCTAAAGTTATTACATACATGGGAAGGGTAAAAAAACCTAGGGAAATCAAATCAAGAAAGACCTGGAGAGTCCAGATTCCTTTAGGACCTCGAAAATCAGGTACACCACAAGAAGTTGATATGCCAGCACCTGTGAAAACTACTAGATATTTACTCTGCAGCGTAAGCAATGGCCATTTTTAATATTTTCAGCATTAAACTGAAATGAGCACTTCAAGATATGCATTAATCAGCTATTAGTAATGAATCTTGCAAGTTCCCTTTACCTTCTCTATCATCACAGCAAGCTGCTCGACCTGCCATAGATAAAGAGAACTACTGATGACAGAATCGCAATTAGACACAAAAGGAACTATGTACGACAAAAGGCAAAAAAGATTTACTGGGGGCACTTCCCAGAAAAAATGATAGAGGTAAAATATATATATATATATATTCGAAGCTATATTTCCAGGAAGCTGGCAGGTCTTGTAAAACGTTAATAAGGAAAATTATGGCCTGTAGACTGACATAAAACGTTTCATTTTCAGAATTTTAGGAGAAACATCCAATTATCTTCATTAACCAAATTTACGCTTTCAATGTCCTACTGATCACATCATATATAATAGTCACAGCATCAATACATTACAAAAGCAATCTTCAACAATTAATTCTCTGTTTCGTATCTTAAGAAACCATAATCACTTAGAAAAGAACCAAAATCAAGCAACACAAACAACTGAAAACAATTATTTTCTCCTAATTTTATATATCAATGCAACATCTATATTTTGTTCACAACTCAGAATGTAAGATTTAAAAGATTACTTTTACAGGAACTCCTCCTTTCAACAATGGTCAGTATCAGTTGAGAACCTCCCTTGTGCACCAAATTCACCTATCGACTTAATTCACCTAGGGGTAGCGATTTCCATTCTCGAATTCGCTCCGCGTTCCGGAGTGACCGTCGAATTATGTGACACTGCTTGAACCTTAGCAGCCCTCACCTCCTCAAACCAAAAGTCACACAATTTCAGACTGTCAGTAACTCAACCAATGTCTTCTCTAGCACCTAATGAGATGATATACATTTCTCCACTTGCCCCGTAAGAAACATGAACCATTTCTATCTCATTAGTTTGATATAAACATCAAGACTGAGGAATTACATGCATAGAAGATCAAATAGCGTGTTACACATTTCACAGTAGTACTTTGCCTTGCAACCTCTGACTGATACCATGTAAAATTCCCCAAACAATTGAACCCTATAAAGTTTCTACCTATTATATCTACTTATTTCCCTGCCATCTAGGCATCTACTGATCTATTATGCTGCTCACTCTTCTTCCTTACATAGCACATTAGCTTTTGATCTTCGAGTCACATCTTTCGAAACACCTCGTTACCAGTATGACCTAGTTAGGCGTAACATTGCGCACATTTCGATCTCCTGAAACCTCGCCTTAGCAAAGGCCACATTAGATGGTGTTCTTGCAAATTACGAAACCTACCACAAGAACTCAAATTCACACCTCTACTACAATTGCGAACACGAAAATATCGATTTTCCGATACTAAGTTTTTCAAAGGCTCATCATACTTAAATAAGCACTTACCAAAGCAACCCCAATTTCCAAATTCTCCACATACAAAACAAATAACACATTACACTAGCAGAGCTAGTATAAGGCTAATCAGAAAGAGGGATCACATATATAACATATACCCAGAAAATAAATCAGTATTACCCTCAAAACCCAAATTATAAAAAAAAAAATAGAACTTTCTAAGTCACAAATCCCAAAATGTGGATGAATTGGGTACATTCATGAAGCAATAAAACATGAAACTACACTACTTATTCAAACAAAAACTAAAAATTAAGAGCTAAAAAATAGATGAAGTTGTGAAATTGAGAAGAACTAAAGAAGAAGGAAGAAGTTATACTTTGTGCTGCAAAATATAAGGAGGATCAAAAAGCTCAGGCATTCCAAGAGTTCCCACATCTTTTTTGTCAGAAAGGTTCTGTGCATACCCAATTGACATGGCTTTTTTGCCACCAAAAACGGACTGATTACTGATTTCTTCACTCTTACTTCTTACTTCTTACTTCTTACTTCTTACTTCTTACTTCTTACTTCGTGTGAGAAAGAACGTCTCGAAATCGATGAACGAAAGAGTTTTTCTGGGTGCTGGGTTACTCTGACAGACTGACATAGTAAACTTCCTGGCCCCTGGGCTTTCATGCGTTGTGTCCCAACTCGTAAGCGTTTGTAAAAGTCCAGGAGTGTGTTTAACTTAGAGTTGCTCAAAGCAACTACAATGGAAAGCAATAACCTTTGTATCTTTATTTGCCACGTCATATTTCCAAACTACAACATTTTCAAGCTATAACTTTTCTAATAGAAAGCTACAACCACTTATGTTTTTTATAGGTCCCACATGTCATCACCATATCAACAATTTTTAATATACAATTCATATAATCATAATTTGTAATTACCTTGTAAAAATAATAAATTGTAAAAATAAAAAACCCAGATATATTAGAATTCTGTAATTCAAAATTAAATACGCTTAATTATTAGAAAAAAATGAATCTTCTTCCAAATTTTAAATAACTCAATTTTTATTTTTATTTGAAATAACATAATTAATAATTAAGATACAACATAAATAATGCATAATAAAGAAAGTGAGATTACACTAAAAAAAAGTACTACATATCGTCTTGATTTTCAAAATGCGTCCAAATGTGCTCCACTAGATCTGTCTTGAGTTGATGATGCTTTTCTCTGTCTCGAATTGTTACATCTCTTGCCAGATACGATTCAAAATCCTGAGCACGTCCTTGTCGGGCATCACCACGACCAATTGGTTGTGAAAAATCTCCAGCGGGAAAGTTTCTTGAATATGTGTGTCGCTCATCTTCAACAATCATATTATGCAATATGATGCAAGCTTTCATAATATCATGAAACTTGCTTTAATGTCAAGTTCGCGCTGGAACACGCACTATTGCAAAACGAGCTTGAAGTACACCAAATGCTCTCTCGACATCTTTTATTGCACTCTCATGTTTTTTTTAAACAAAGTCTTTTAGGATCTTGAGGATGTGAGAAGCTCTTAACAAATGCAGCCCATTCAGGATATATACCATATGTAAGGTAGTACCCCATGGTGTATGTAGTACCATTAACATTAAAATAAACTTCTAGAGCTCCACCTTGTAATTCATCTTGAAATAAGTTTGATCTACTCAATACATTAAGGTCGTTGTTCGACCCATCTACACCAAAATATGCATGCCATATCCAGAGATCCACCGAGGCAACTGCTTCAAGCATGATTGTGGGATGACCATGATCACCTCGTGTATATTGGCCTTTCCATGCTACTGTGCAATTTTTCCAGGCACAATGCATGCAATCAAGGCTTCCAAGCATGCCAGAAAAGTCATGACAATCTTCGTGCATTTGAAGTAGTCGTTGCACATCATCAGCATTAGGCCTTCTCATGTACACCTCGCCAAATACATTGATAATAGTTTACAAAATTTATTGAAACATTCAATTGTCGTACTTTCACCGATTTGTATATATTCATCAAGTATATCAGCTGGGAATCCATATGCAAGCATGCGAATAGCTGCTGTGCAATTCTGCAATGGGAACAATCCTAGTCGTTTTGCAGCATCTTCTCTCTGTTTGAAATAGTCACAGTGTTGTTCAACTGCATTTACTGTCTTGACAAACAAATCTCTCCCCATCCTAAATTGCCTTCAGAAAATGTGTTCCGAATATACTAGGATCGGGAGAAAAATAGTCGTTGAAAAGACGATTTGCACCGCCTTCACGATCCCGTGAAACCATTTTTCTGGGAGGATTTAAAATATTTTCAAGTATTTGGAGTGTAATTTGCTCATGTGTTTCATCCAAAAATCATCATCCATATCCTTCATCCAATCTGTGATATTGGTTGAAGAACCAGGATTGTGAGACATTGAAATCGCATGTATGAATGGAATGATGATTTATGTTTGGAAGGATGATTATTGTATAATTACTTAAATGGGAAAGAGAAGATGAATGAGTTTTGTGAGGTTATACGGAAGATGATATATTTGTAGGCAAACATGATTCCCTTTGTTAGATTTGCAACGGCTATATTCCAATGGCTATAATGCTGTTGACTAAATTCCAAGTTGCTACATTCCAAAAAAAGTAGTTTCCAACGGCTATATTCCAACAATTCAATTATTTATTGCTACATTCCAAAAACTAAACTCCAAAGACTACTGTCCAACGGCGTAAGCTAAAATAATTGAAATACATAGATGAAATAATTGAAATACATAGATTAAATAATTAATATACATAGCTAAAATAACTTAAACATCTTCGCTAAAATAACATAGCTAAAATATTTGAAATACATAGCTAGAATAAGTGACATACATAGCTAAAATAACTGAAATTAAATGCTAAAATAACCGAAATACATAGGTTATTTTTTTCAAATACATTGCTAAAATAACTGGAACACTACTGTATATTGTACTTAACCTTGATGATCGAGCAAACTTGAATATGAGTGTTTCGAGTTTCTTCGTCCATCTGTGAAGTATCCTTGAAAAGAATTTCAAAATCTGCAACACGAATAAGCTCCTGGTACATGGCCATTTTTTTCTCCTTTAGCTCTTCAAATTTATTCCATGTTAGAGTAGCATCCTCATTAACCTTCTTGCTCGTCGACTTCCCCTTACCCCTTGCTGCTGCTTTAGCTGCCTTTTGACCCGGAGGACGCTCATCCATCATTGTTACGCTGTTAGTGTCACTTGCATCCGCGTTTGAACTTGATGTAGTGTAAGCTCCCTAGACAGTATTTTGTGTTCTCTTTGACTTACTAACTTCTTTAGTAACAAACTCTTTCCATTTTTATTGATCTCGAAGAATTTTCCAACTATGTAGGTTAGGGAAATTTCTATCAGTTGGGTTGCGATTCTTCCAAATTTTGATGGCCATCTCGATCACTTGATCTTCAGTATGGCCATTAGGATGTGTATCCTTAACTTGAATGTAGCACCCATTGAACTTCGAAACCTCAACACTCATTTTGTACCAATGATTAGAGGCTTTTTCAACATCAACCTCGGAACCTTCTATCCTCCATTGGTTGTAGTATTGAACAATTTTCTCCCATAAATCCCCGTACAACTGATCGGTTCCTACAACAGCGTCATTTGAAATTGCCAACCAACTTTTACATAAATCTTGATCTTGTTCGTGGCTCCACTTGAATTTTGTTCCTCTAACCCATCTTCCTCTATTTCTCCCTCTACCTCTACCATTATTGCCTCTTCCTCCGCCACTAGTATTCTTTTGAACCTCTACAACTTCTTTATCTTCATCAACATAGATAGTCGCTTTTGAAATTGGAGAGTCTTGGTGCATGGTAGAAGCTCTAATACTCTCTCTTCTTGAACTTTCATGAACCACATATGGTTCATGAGGGAAAGGAGGACGAGAGTAGTACATAGGCATAGTCGGACGATTACTCGGCCTAGGCTGGTAATAATAGGCTGGATGGTAATACATTTGAGCGTCCGGGGGAATCGCTTGATTTGGATCATAGTAAGATCGGAAAGTTGTGCGAATCGGTACATTTTGGGCATTTGGATTATTTTGGGTTGGACTTTGGGATGTATGATTTTCTAAATTTTGAAAATTTTCTAAATAAGGATAATATTGACTATATGGATCTTGAGAATCATCCATTTGTATTTTTTTTGAAGGAAATAATATATTAGAGGAAGAGATTATAGAAATTTTATGGATACATTTTTTTACAATATTTTCACTCCTATTTATAGACAGGGGCGGGGCAAAGATAATAGGGGCCTTATGCGATATCTTAAACTTGGGCCTTAAATTGACACTATGGAAATTTGAACTATTAGCGGTTTTTTTAATAGATACCAACTTTCAATATTCGAGTGGCCAAGTATGCCATGACCCATTTTTTGCGTGGACCCGCGGAGTCATTTAACCTGCTACTTCAGGTTAATTAAGTCACGTGATTCATTAAATGATCACATGACTTTAAAACCCACCCCACCCTATATTTTCTAACCAAATTCTCTCTGTTCTTCGTTTCTCCTTCTCTCTCTTCGTGTTTTTTCAAGGAAATTCCATGGTGTCTGTGTTTTTACAAGTTCTTTAGTGGCACCTTGATTTCGTTTAGCAACAACAATTTCTTCCCTTTCCTCAGCAACAACAATTCAACCCCTCTCTCTCTCTCTACCCCCGCCCTCACCCCCACCCCCCACTGCAATCTTCTTCCTCCTTCAAAAAGACACACACAACGACACCCCGGAGATTGGAAACCACCCCACCCGTCTAGCACCCCGAAATTGGAATGGGTAAACCACCGCCACCATGCAACACCCATGATATTGCGACCCATGAACACCACCATACCACACCACGACCCTAAATCGCGACCCACTAGAACCTAGATTCGCGTCCCACCGGCCATGACCCCTGAACTCGAACATTCTGTCTCCTCAATTCAGACCATTATATTGGGTGATGTGAGATAGTTGTTCCAATGGTAGTGCGATTGTGGTTCAAGTCTAATGGTTTGTTAATCGAGCCTAATGGTGGTTTGCGATGGGGTGGTGATGACATGGTGTTGTTGGTTTTTGTAATACCCCCGAACTTTAATATCGTTTTATTAGCTACTAATTATGTTTATTAGCTTAACTATGTCTTAAACTTTTCCGAAATAATCATTGTTAGGATTATTTTCTAAAATAAATATATTTACTTTAGTATTACGAAAAATGACATTTATTATGATAAACGATTTTACAATATAGTTTATGGATTTAATAAGAAAATCCTATTTATTTTTCTTATATGATTTTTGAGTTAAAGATTTCTAGCTAAAGTCCAATATTGATGTTTGAAGCCCAAATCTAGCAAAACCCAACCCTTGTTAATGAGTCAAAGTTTGACATTTAGTCACCAAAAGAAAACAAGAAAGAAAGAAAGAAAGAAAAGAAATAAGAATGAAGAAAGCTGATGTTCAGCTTCCCCAAACCAACACACAACCGACCACCCCACCACCCTTCTTCTCCCTCTCTCCTCCTTGTCTCTCCCTTGCTCCCCAAGGTGAATGAGCCACCAATCCCCCTCATTCCACCTCCATTTTGTCCCCCAAAATTCAGCTATAAAAACCCCATTGAGTTGAGCTGAAAATCATCCCCAATATCACAACAAAAATCAAACAAGTTTCTCCTTAATTTTTGATTGTTTCTCGGCATCACGCACAACACCTGCGATGCTGCGCACCACCTCATACCACTGGTGCACCGCCTTGGACTGCAGCACCGCGCTGCTGCGGCCCAACACGCCGGCGCTCCGTCGCCGCTTGCTGGAGCTTCGAGCTCCCCTGCTCCTCGCTGCTCTTCTCTTCCTCTCGCGTTTCTGTTGTTGCTGGTGGGTAGTGGTGTGGCCACCGTGCTGTCGTTCTGTCTTAGCCACCAGTGGTGGTGTTGCTAATGCTTTATTCTTTTTCCTTTCTTTGCTCTATGTGGTACCACCCCCTTTTCCTAATTCAACTTTTCTACTCTGTGTAATTGCATAATTTTAAAGCTTTTAATTGTTGAATTATGAAATTTAAGGTTAATATAATTACTTGATGATAAGGTTGATTGTTTGATGTGTTCCATTCCCTGCTGTTTGAATATTGGGATTTAAGTATTGGATTGAAATGCATCAGTTCCTGGTTGAATTAACCTTAAATGATGATTACTTATTCTTTTGATGTTGCTGTGTTCCTTGAAATTATGAACGAAGAATAGTAATTTTGATTATGGATTGTGAAGGTTTAATGTGGTATGTGATGTTGAATGTGGTTTGGAGGTTCAAATTGAATAATGTTGTGCTTGATTATTGTTTTGGTTGTTGTCGATTATGTTGAGGGTGTAGTGAGTATCAATTAAGATTTTAGTCATTATGAAGCTTAATGTCAGATTTGAATTAAAGATAATAGTAATGTTATATATAGAGTTCAATTATGAATCTATGATATGTTATTAATTCATTGATGCGTCAAAGTATTGGATGAGTGAATCTCACATTAACGTTGTTAATAGAATTCTTTTAACTTAATAAAGCGGGATGATTAGTTAGAGTTCACTTAAAGTCATTATGAAGGTTGTATACAAAGAGAATAAATGGAGTTTTGTTATAAAGTCAGCTTATCTGATTAGAGTCAACCGGAATGAGTTAACTCGTGAGTTTAAACATGTAAGTGAATGTGGAATTGCAAGTTACCTCAAGATGCCTCGAGTATATGTTGAGTGGTTTCTAGTAGGAACGAGTTCGACTCGTTCTATGTGATCATAAGCTTGGCTCGTTAATGGTTTGTTATTGGTTATGTTAATTGGAGTTCAAGTAATGGCACAACTTGGATCACATTTAGTTATTTTAAATTAGTCTTTCAAGGAACATTGAATTATGGAGTTTTAAAAGTTAACTCTCGTCAGAGAACCTGTAACAAGAGAACTATGATCATTTTGGTTAATCTTTCATTGAGTTTAAAGTAGTTTAATGATGCACACACTAAATGACTTATCGTTACCGAACAAGTATGTCTTATGTTTCTTGAAATGAACTGAAAGTACGTATAAGTGACTTATATGTATTATGAATGGCGAAATGTGAATTATATACTAAAAAATGATATATGTGAAACCTAGATGTTATCAAAAGAGTCTTATGCTATGTTCTGTAAATGATCCTGAAACTATGAGAAGACTATGATGACATTTCTGCTATGTATGCTAGAAAGTACCTAAAGTTATGAGATATAATTATAATATCTGATTATGCAAAAGTATATGTTGTGAACATGATTATGAAGATGTTATGCTTATGATTACTTTCCATGATTATGATTACGATGATGTAATGTAATTATGGTTATGTTATGATTAAGATACGTTCCATGATTATGATTACGATGATGTAATGTAATTATGGTTATGTTATGATTAAGATATGTTCCATGATTATGATTACGATGATGTAATGTAATTATGGTTACGTTATGATGATGATTACGTATCATGATTACGATTACGGTTATGTAATGTAATTGTGGTGCGTAAAAATAACGAAACATGATAAAGCTAAGTGAAATATGGTTCTTGGCAGTATTTGGGCACCGAAAGTGTCACCTATATTGTGGCCGCCTTTCTATTAAAAATGTGGGCAATGAAAGTGTCACCTATGTTGTGGCCGCCTTTCTGTATGTTCTGGGGAGACGTCTCTGGTTCATAATCTAGGCACCGAAAGTGTCACCTATGTTGTGGCCGCCTTTCTGTATGTTCTGGGGAGACGTCTCTGGTTCATAATCTGGGCACCGAAAGTGTCACCTTTGTTGTGGCCGCCTTTTAGTTTAGGCACCGAAAGTGTCACCTATGTTGTGGCCGCCTTTATGTAAGTTATAGGGAGACGTCCCTTCTGTTATACTTGCTAAGTTACCAAAATGATTAAGTAAAATGAAAAGATAATGATGAAGCTTATGATATGAAACGAAATATTTGTTATGTAGATGATTTTATGATTTAATGCTATGAAATATGATGTCCTTGATGTTACGAAAGTATGATTATGATTGCGATTATGTTTTATGATTTCACATATTATGTTATCGATGTTTGGATTAGGAGATGTGGAATGTTTTACGAATATGATGATTAGTGATGTTATGAACGAATTCTATGAAATAACTATGTTATTAAGAAAGTACGATCATTAGTACGTTATGAATATGACTATGACTATGTTGAGTTTAAGATTACTTCTTATAATTACAATTAGGATTATGTAATACATCTATGATACGAAAGAAACGAAACACGATAGAGTTAAGTGAAAGTATTCTGATAGTGAAGTGAATGAAAGATGATAATGACCTATGACAAAATCGTATGACTCAAACTATAAGCTTTATGAATTTCTGATGATATGAAAATATGTCCTCTGCTTTGATAGGAAAGAACTATAATGATGTTATGACTCTGCTATGATTCCTAGAAGTACTTCAAAGTCATGAAACATGATGAGTAATATGGATAACGTGAATGTTGCTATGTTGTTGTGATGCGGTTATGAATGATGTGAACATATTGATTACGTGAGAGTCGTAGACACCAAAGCATGTGTTAAAAATGTTTTATGGGTTAGTACTCGGCGTTGTCTTGATGTGTCACGTCAATGTTTTGTTTTGTCACTACGCAGCGCGTCACTTGGTGGGTGGCGGTGTTCACAATAGTTTCGAGGTCGAAGTTATGGAGCATCTTTTCCAAGCTAGAAGCGTTTACGTGCTAAGAGTTCGGCTATAATTGTTTTTACGTTTCTTGGGGGCAAGGGCGTTCCACTTTGTATTAGATAATAATTAATGGTTTAGTTTTATTTCTAGTTCTGGATGAGCAATAGTGTTCCTGATTCTCTTTAGCTGCTGCTCCGCCAAAACGTTGAGTTATGGATTTGAAAATATTTTATTTGTAACAGGTTTCTCAAACATTTTCCCATTTTGGGTTGTCCAATTTACAAAGGAAACTCTGTCGAAATTTCTAGAAAATATCAATTTATTATTAAAGTGTTTCTTTAAAGAGTGACAAATCAAAGTAATGCCCAGGTAAGTTAATGTTAAATGTCGCCTTGTATTTTCCCCAGTGGAAAGATACGGCGGTAACGCGCCGACTAAGCTAAGTCTTCCGCTGCTAATCTTGATTAGTTAACTTAATAAGGATGTACGGAAGTCGGGGCGTTACAGTTTTGGTGACTCGTGTGGTAGCTGACTAAAACTTGAAATATCTTATGTCTTCCAATCAAGCGATTTTGGGATGTTTAGATTCGATTTCTTTGAAGTTCAGATGAAAATGTTCGATTTCAATAATTATAATTGTTTCTAGATTTAGCCTCAATTCGTAGGTGTATATAAATGAATTTTGCTTTGTGTACCCAACAACTCCTCTGTTAGTTTCTTGGGTATATCAGACGCCATTAATGCACCTCAAGAGAGGGAGAAAAGAGAGATGAAAATGGGTGAAAATAGTAGAGGGAGAGAGCCGGAGGGTGAGAGAAAAAATCGCATAATGTATGTGTTGGTAGTTAATGGAGTTTCTTGTGTTGGTTGAGAATGTGTTGGTTGAGAATGGAGGAAGGAAGATGACAAAGGGGGTGTGGGTTAGATTTTTAGGGTAAAACGCTGCACTTCAATTAACATGGGACCCTTTTCGCATAAATGACTGCATCAGCCAGTCATTGGTAAACTAGGCCCACAAAAAAATAAGTCATGCAATAGTTGGACCTGCCACTAGATTACTGATAGTTAGGACCTATTAAAGACAATTGCTCATAGTTGAGCCCAATAGCGTCTATTTTTCCTATTTTTTTTAGGTTTATGGGCCTTAATAAATAGTTCAAAAGTTATTTTACTTGAAAACTCAAGAAGTTAAGGTGTTGTAATTATAAAAGAATATAGGGAAGACATCTTGAGAAAATGTTTCATGACTTGCTATATATATTTTGAAAATTGCACCAAACTAGAAATTAATTGGACTTATTAAATACATCACGTTGATTGAAATGCGTTGGAATTAGGATAATGAATATCTTTAATTGGTATGTAGAATTAGGGGAAAATGAGGATAAAGGATTGATGACTAGTAATAAAGTGAAGAATGGAAAAATGTAAGCGCAATAATCAATACGTTGCCCATTAAAAGAAAATAGAAAACAAAAGAAGGATAGAGGTAGAGAGTGGGTTAATGGCGGTCAGGATGGTGGGGGTATAGTAAATGTAAGTTGGATTTTTTATTTTAGCGAGATTCGAACCGCGGAATGCTTTCCGACAAAACTTTAGCATGACCGACTAACACTACTCCACATGAAGCCTCTG